>JAJOZX010008359.1:12500-35000 GCA_023014485.1 Bathynomus jamesi | reverse complement strand
TAGTTAATCACTTAGAAATTAATAAATTAATCAAAGATTTTCAATACGGCTTTCAACGTAATCGTTCTTCTCTTACTAATTTGCTCAATTTCTTTAATGATATTGTAAATATATATGACGAGAGTTAAACAGTAGATATTATTATATAGTTCGATTTTCAAAAAGCGTTTGATAAAGTGCCACATAGAAGATTATTAGCTAAACTTTATTCTAACGGAATTGATAGTAATGTTCTCAAATGGATCGAAAATTGGCTTAGTGGACGTAAACAAAGAGTGGTCATTAACGGCAAAGCGTCTAACTGGAAAAGTGTAACTAGCAGCGTACCTCAGGGATCAATTCTGGCATCATTTCTTTCTTTATTTATATCAATGACATCGACACATGAATTAACAGTATAATTTCAAAATTTGTGGATGATGCTAAACTAGGGGGACGAACAAAATGAGGGGCAGAACGTTTGCAGATTCAAAAAGATATTAATAAGTTATTCCAATGGACAGAAATTTCACAAATGAATTTTAATACAGATAAATGTAAAACGTTGCATATCGGTAGAAACAATGTTAAAGAAAAATATTTTATGCGCGACAAGACACTAACAAGTGTTAACCTCTTAACGACCGAAGTGTTTGTAGGGTTAATTAAGTTACGAGTGCGTGTATTGGAAACTGTACATATTCGACCCAGTGGTCCAAAAGAGGTTAAGGAAGAGAAAGATTTAGGTATTATTGTTGCCGACACCCTTAAACCGAGTAATCAATGTATCGAAGCGGTCAGAAAAGCAAAATAGAATCTTAGGATTTATTGGTGGATCGTTTGAATTTAAGTCGGAGAAAACAATGCTAACATTATATAATTCCTTAGTGCGGCCCCACCTGGAATACTACGTTCAACTCTGGTCCCCATATTTACGACAGGACATAGACAGAATGGAGAGAGTGCAGCGACTGGCGACAAAGATGATTCCTTAACTAAGAAATAAATCCTACGCTGCCCGTTTAGAAACGCTAAATTTATTCTCACTTGTAAAACGGCGAATTGGAGATTTAATCCAAGTTTTCAAAATGATTAAAGGTTTTCATAATGTCGACGCCGAAAAATATTTCACCTTCAGAAATGCAGAGAGAACTCGCCGTAATGGTCTGAAATTAGTGGGTAAACATTTTAATTCTAATGAAGCTAAACATTTTTTTTCCAATCGTATAGTTAATTTGTGGAATGGATTGCCAGCCAGCGTAGTTCAAAGTAATTCGATCGAATCCTTTAAAAAGAAACTCGATGCTTATCTCGCTTTCAATTCCCAGTTGGAAGCAATTGTTAGCGCTTAGAAAAAATATAGAATTTTCACTTGGATTCCCCCCTCTGTATTTTCAAATTTTCACGTTAGCTTCAAATATCTTTCCTACCTCTCAACCTCTTTCCTCTGCTTTGCTTTAAAACTTCCACTCGTCTTTAAATTTTCGTACCTCTTTTAACCTTCCTTATTAAACAGACAGCCTCGTATGGACCAGCCAGTCTGTTGCTGTTTGGTGTCATTTGTAAGTTTTCTGGAGAGCACTGACGAGGATGGATTCCAGTTCGTTCAAAGAAAAACCCTAATTTGGAAGAACTGTAAATATTTATCATTACTAAACCAGTTTAAGTACTCAAAACTTCATTCAATTCAAATTTGTTCATGACTGCAAAGTGAATACAGGGCTTTTAAAACGACTGATATAGTGCATATATATACTTACTGTATATAAAATACCATCGCCCGTGGCTTAGTGGGTAACACCGTTTCTTTTTAAGTGAACTGGGGTCGGATGTTTGACTCCCAGTGTTTCTGGTAATAATAAACAAAATGTCAGCGCAATGGGTTGTGTTCGTCTGGCCTTATCGCTGTGTGCCAGTTTCTGGCCCTCATGACTGATTATTATGCCTATAAAATTAATACCTAAATGATTGTGTCCTGTTAGCGAGAAAAGGTAAGCGAGCTGTCATTTAAAATGACTTCGCTTTCAAGATAATTCATTGTCTTTCATTCAGTATTTTATCGAAAGGCATTATTGCACTTTCATTCCAATCCCAAAGCTATTGTCTCCATTTTTGCTAAAATTATTAAAATATTCTCTTCCCTTTAAAGTTCTCGGAGAAGTAATATGTATAATGCGAAATCATTGTTAGATCAGTGTGATACTGTTCTTTTGCAGGAATATTACTGTTAATTGTTAGATACTGTAAGTATAATACTGTTCTTTTACAGGAATATTACTGTTAATTGTTAGATACTGTATGATATTGTTCTTTTGCAGGAATATTACTGTTAATCGTTAGATACTGTAAGTATGATGTTCTTTTGCAGGAATATTACTGTTAATTGTTAGATACTGTAAATACGATACTGTTCTTTTGCAGGAATATTACTGTTAATTGTTAGAGACTGTAAGTATGATGTTCTTTTGCAGGAATATTGTTAGATACTGTAAATATGATACTGTTCTTTTGCAGGAATATTACTGTTACAGAAGAAGAAATATATTTTAAATAATGTAAATGAAAATCCTTATCCTCATTCTTTTGTGACCGATAAAATAAATATAAGGAAATATTAAAGGAAGTTACACCAAATAATGGGGTTTATGCAGTGGTAACAAAGGACTCCCATTGTAATTGGTATTGTGACTGACAATAATAACGTTAATTATTAAAGGCTTATTTCTGATAATAGGGTGACCCAAAAAAGGTGTTCCCAGAAATAATCTAATATATATATTTCTGGGAACACCTTTTTTGGAGTACCCTGTATATTCTTAGAAAAATTAGCAAGACCTTTTTTTCTTGAATTGTATTATAAATGAAATCAACTGTAGTGGAAGACCATGGATTTTTTTATGCATGAAAGAGGGGCGAAGGGCGAATGCCCGCGAAAACGCCCCCCAGAGAAGAAGAGAACCAAAATCAAGATGCAAAGTTTTCGAGATGCCTGGACACTCTGCGTTTGAAAAATTGGAGGTCATAGACAGAAGAAAGATGGATTGAAGAAGGGTGTTCCAGAGTTGACCGGTTAAGTAAATGAATGATTGAGAATACTTTTACTAAATGTAAACATATAACTGACAGCCAAGTAAACAAAATTCTTTTATTATTTATACCAAGAAAAACTGACGGATACTTTTAATAAGAAACATATTAATATTCGTTCTTCGAGGTAACGAAATAATAACATTAAAAGATTCAGCAGTTTTAAAAGCTTTTATGTTCATTTTCCAGTCTCGCTTGCACGTACAGCTGAAAAAAAGTTGAAGCACCTCAAAGATTTTTGGAATGAGAGAGGTAAATTAATTACCTAATGTCACTGATGTTTTTTGAGGACTGATAGTGAACTTAGTAACACTTATCAAGACTTATGATCGTCTTCAGAAAGCTTTGATGTAATTATTATTTGCTATATTAGTTTTAATGTCATATTTTTTTAATTTTTGCAGTTTCTTGGTAAGTATATTTAAACTACAAAGTGATATGAAGTTCAATACATCAAAGGCACATCCGTTAGATTTAAATGAATATTGTGAAGCGACAGGTCCTAATTTACCAGAAGTATTCAAGGATGTTTAGTTTACGTAAAAATTCCTTCCAATTAATTTTCTTATTCTTTTAATTGATCCTGACAACAGACCAAAGATTCATTTAAACCAACCAGTAACAGTTACCCCCCAAAAAATATAAGATCAAATAATTGATCACGTTTTAACTACAGAATTCATTAGTCAACTTCAGGTCGAAATTAAAAAGTTAGAAGAAGGGGTGTGTGGGGTGTGTGGAGGAACCTAATGATATCCATTTTATTTCTTTTACTGAGTGACTTTCATTTATGGTTTTATCAGTGCGGTTATTTCAGCGTTTTTTTTATTTAATTCAAATCATTAAAGAATATAATTGCGACACTAAATATATTCGTTATGTGAAACCTACAATAAGTATGGGGTAGTTCAAATCAGGAGTTCATCCGCGGAATGCTCCAGAATCAACAAAATACAGCTGCTTTTTAACAGTTTTGATATTAATGATGTAACTAACAATATACGAAGTATCACAGAACGCGGCAGAACCATTACTTCTGCAGGCTTCTGCAAACTTCAGCCTACTCTCATTGACTGCCAGAAGGTTACAAATAATAATAAATTAAATTTACAGAGGATTTGTTAATATAAATTCCTTTATGAGTGAAAACAAACTCTGTGTGTGTGTGTGTGTGTGTGTGTGCGTGTGTATACATGTGTATAATAATAATTCTCATATAAAGTCATAATGTCCAAACTTTAAAAATGAAGTTAAAATTAAATGTTAAATAGTTTAGTCGTCTAATAAATGTTAAAGTTTTGTTTTAATAAAAAAAAAAAAAAAAAAAAGGTAAAATTTTTAATAAAATAAATTTAAAATTTGGTTCAGTCTTTCTTTGCTTCAATGACTTTCTAAAAATTTATACTTCACAATAATTTTATACGAAGTGATTTGAAGGCTTTTACTGACTTTTTAAACCAATTGGAAACTGACTCCATGATGCAATCAGAAAAATTCTATAAGATCCTAACTCGAACGAGTAGTCATAAAGTGTGTGTAAAAAGAAAATTCCCCCCAAAACACCCACCTAGTTAAATAAATGTTCAGTGTTTATATCCAAGCGACACAAATAAAGTCCTTATTTCGCGTGACATTAATCACTAAAATTTCATTTAAGACTTTATCCAGTGAAAATTTTCCCAAAACAAGACTTTGGAGAGACATTCATTTTAACAGTTTTTGAAATAATAATAATAATAATAATAATAATAATAATAACTCACTCGCGCCTCCAGACACTATGCGCACTGCGAGAAGGCCTAAAGAACATACAATATATATATATATATATATATATATATATATATATATATGGGATGAATTTCACACTTAAACACGTGAAATGAATGAATGATGCAAATCCACAAGGGAAAAGGAAAAATGATTGCAAGGCCTTTCGTGTATTCAGCAGTACACCTCGTCAGGGAATGAATGAATTCCCTGACGAGGTGTGCTGCTGAATACACGAAAGACCTTGCAATCATTTTTCCTTTTCCATTGTGGGTTTGCATTATATAAATATATATATATATTTGCATGCAAAAATTATATTAATCCCAAAATGTATCTCCAAGAAAGCCCATTGTAATGCCTTTTCGCGATACGTTTTCCTTATTTTTCCAAAGGGTAAATTTTACAATTAAACACGCGAAACAAATAAATGATACACATCCACAAGGAAAAAATGCTATTCCAAGACCTTTCCTGTATTCAATGAGGTGTATTGTTGGATACACGAAAGACCTTGGAATAGTTTTTCAGTTTTCCTTGTGGGTGTGCATCATATTATATATTTTCTTAAATATTGATTTGAAATATATATATATATTAAAAATTATAAAATAAATAAATGAATTATTAAAAATATACACTATTATATATTTATTTATAATTAAATTAATAAACGTACATTAAAATATATTAAAAACAATTAAAATTTGAGAGAAATCTACACCATTTCTTCTGAATTTTAGTATTTTTTAATAATTTTTAGTCCACATTTTTAGAACTTTTCTAAAATGTGAAGATTTCGTGGTTTAATTTGTGATAATAAAACGCTCATGATGCTCATCATATTAATTGGATGTCGGATATTAAATGGGGGATAAGTGAAACACTCTCTCTCTCTCTCTCTCTCTCTCTCTCTCTCTCTCTCTCTCTCTATAATATATATATATATATATATATACACTCGTATATAATAATCACACACACACACACACACACACTTTAGTACATGTAATATTTCAGATTTTCACCTGCGTTAACTCTATTAATTTTATTTTGTGTCTATTTCGATTCTATTCAATTTCCTCCAATTCCCGAGAATTCATATTATTATTTTCGGCGAATTTATTTCTCGAATTTTCAAAGTAGTGATGATGATTACTTCAGTAAGACCACGATTAATCGCGTACTAATGGCATGACGGATAAAACAAAGAAGTGAGAATCATTTAACCTTTGAATATTAATTATAAATGACTTTAAAACCCTTAAAAAGGCATGATCTAAATTAGGTGAATGAAGTTTAATTTTCTTTTCTTACTTCGAGTTACTACGCACAAGAATATTCATGCTGAGAATGAATTCGAAAAGAAAAAATTGTTCCTCAAAGTCTTTACAAAGTTTCGTGTACCGTAATGTTTATTTCATCACTCTTTCTGTCAGGAACGGTTGGCAGAAAAAGGGCGCTTTATCTACTCTTTTTCTGTTCTTCCTGAATGACAGCCTTACACGGAGCCAAGTGTAAGTTCAGGGTGTGTGTGTGTATGTGTGTGTATGCGCGCCTTACTTTAGTTCTTTTTTCCTGTTGTAACTATAACTTAATTCCACATTTTCATCAACGAACTTTAAGTAGAGTGGAGTGGATGTTGTGATCTTTGTTAGTCTACAATTATGCAACTCTCTCTCTCTCTCTCTCTCTCTCTCTCTCTCTCTCTCTCTCTCTCTCTCAAGATAAATGACAAACATCGTATAAAAAAAGGATGAATAGCTTAACTCCCCCGTTGATATCGGTTAATTAAGAAACATGAATTTATCTTAAAAGAAAAGTTAATTTTATGGGAAAATTATAAGTTTTCACCACTTTATTTATTAAGATTCTCTTATCTATAACGAAGCATATAACGTATAATTACGTTATATGCTTTATACTGTAACTTTAGTTAATAAAAGCTCTTATTCTCGATGTCATAAACACTTTATGAAATAACGATTTCAGAATGTGAAGAAATGATTTTCTCAGGAACAGATCGGCCTTTCAAAGGATGCTGAAAGACACGAAGGTATCAGAGCAAAAAATTTAGAATCGCTTTTCTTAAAAGAGTTTTTAAAGTTATGCCATCATTAAGTTAGAAAAGGTTACAATACGTTATAATACATGGGACATATCATCTACACTCTTAAGAACCTAACAACGTAACCTATGGCACCAACCTTAACCTAACCCGTGCTAACCTGATTTAATTTAACTCACAGTAACATTTCGATTTTTTGTCACTTTGATCAAGTATTGTTAGTTCGAAGCATTAGGTTGTGTAGATTACGTTAGGATTATATCTAATC
Source organism: Bathynomus jamesi (assembly GCA_023014485.1). Classification (NCBI taxonomy): domain Eukaryota; kingdom Metazoa; phylum Arthropoda; class Malacostraca; order Isopoda; family Cirolanidae; genus Bathynomus; species Bathynomus jamesi. The sequence continues at coordinate 27,828 of JAJOZX010008359.1, read as the reverse complement.
CTAATCAGGTTAACTTAATTAAGTAAATATACATGGAACAGGGTAAGCTCGTTTATACCTCGGCTAGATTAAGATGGATTAGATTAGCTTGGGTTAAACCAAGACAATTTAAATTTGGAATTTAATAAATAGGTTATTATCAATGAAGGTAAATTTTAGATTTCAAACTGTGTTTAATGTATAATACTTTTATTTTACACCAACTTCACTGTTGGACACTCTTATTTATCTACAAATTATTTGTACTTATTAATATCATATCTATAATATTGTCTATTCTAATGTTAAATTATTATTAGCTTGTTTGTGTAGTCTACATAATTAATACTTCTTTCTTATGATATATATATATATATATATATATATATATATTACTTGATCATAATTGCCTATGAAGTAGCAAGTTTTATTTTTAATTAATCCGAGAACCCAGTAAAGCCTAAAGCTTAAGAGCTAAATTAAATAAAATAGATAGTCCAGTTAACAATTTTTATTCCACGTTAAAATTATCGTAATATATTTTTTACCAATAAAGAATTTCAATTCAGTTTCAATGTTTCTCAATTAGATCGAACGTGTCACCGTCAATACCCTTCAGTTTTTCAATAATCATTTTACTCGTATTGTTTTCTTTGAAATTCTTTAATATTTCGGCGAGAAAAGAAACTGACTTCAAAGTACGTATAATCGGATCAGTGGAAATAAACGAATTTCTGTAGGAATGTAATTTCATTCTACGTGCACCAGACATTCGCTCCAACACTCCTAGTTTATTATATATTTTAATTACGGGGATTTCACTTTTTTCCAACTTTTATTGCCACTTCAAACAACACACACACACACACACAAATATTATATATATACTGTATATGTAGAATTTTTTGTGTTTGTACAAATTTGGAAAGCAAACGTTGACATAATTTCTGAATGTGTGAGCGTAGCCCATTTGTGCTTTTGAACGTTTATTTATATATATATGTTTGAATGCATTGTCGCCTTATTTGGATGATTCTATTCAGGAAATACAAAAGATTTTAATTTAACGTCTCTTCCTAAAGGTTTTTGTGACAAAAGAAGCATATTTTCATCCTGAAGAGTAATGTGAATGAATTATTATTTCACACACACACACACACACACACACACATATGCCATCCTAGGTTCAAAACATGTGAAGACGAAGTAACAAAACTATATTTGTTCTGGAGAAGATCACTGAAACGATAGAAATGAACAGACATATTGAAAAGGGCAAACATTGCTCCAGTTTTCAAGAATAGAGATAGATTATTAGCAAATAACTACAGACCTGTCCTTGTGACACCACACCTCACCAAAATATTCGAAAAGGTAGCGAGAAGCAAAATCTATGGACATCTAAAAATAAGAGAGAAATTCAGTGAGAACCGGCATGGATTCAGGGTTGGCAGACCATGTCAGTTGTTCATTATAATAACATCATTGATGCTCTGGTAAAGAGCGCAAACTACGATGTCACATACACAGATTTTGCTAAGGCATCTGATAAGTGCGTCCACGGAAAATAGATCACAAACCGAAAGATATGAGAATAACGGACGAAGTAGATAAACGATACAGCATTTTTTGAGGGAATGTAAACAAGTAGAGTTGCAGTTCAAGAAAGGTCTTCTTCAAAGTCGATAGTACGTATCTCAGTGCCACAAGGAATAATTATTTCTTCACTACTATTTATAATAACTAGAGCCCTGATGTTTAGACACTAAAAGTCCTTAAAAAGGGCAGACAAATAGGCAAAATAAACACTCAAAATAGGCAGTAAAACCCCCAAAAGAGGCATTTATAAATTTGCTTTCAAAAAACGTTTAATCTAGAATAATACTTTTATATAGGTATAATACATATTACAACGCCCTTCGTGAACAAAACAATAGGTAATGCAAATATTAGTTACACATAATAACAAGGATTTCATTTCAAAAAATAAAGTTTAATACAGAATAATACCATTATACACGTTAAAATAATACTCGTACATATTACAACTCCTTTATAGTGAACAAAAGAGAAGGTATTCGAAATGTTGTTACACAATTAATTAATGACACGGATTTAAATTTTATAAAATGTTTAATACTCTTGTAAAATAATACTATTACGCACGGTTAGTTTCTGTTATATATATATACACAGGGCGTCCCCAAAAAATGTATACACACTTTAAATAATTATAAAGGCAGTGTTTATTAAAATACATTTCATTTTCAAAATGTAATAGAATCTACAGACATTATTTAATTGTTTTGTCAACGCCTGTTTTCAAACTGACGTCCGTTCTGGTCCAGGCACTGCTGATAACGCGAAGCAATGGAATCGCAAACATCACGAAACATTTCGTTTGGTATTTGTGTGCATTCTCGTTCAATGGCTGCTCTCAATTCAGCGACTGTTGCAGGTTTTATAGCGTAGACTTTGTCTTTTAAGTATCCCATAAAAAAAAGTCTAGTGGTGTGAGGTCTGGTGAAGGCGGAGGGTATTCTACGAAACCCCTTCGTCCAGTCCACATCCACATCGTGCCAAGTACCACTCGCAATACTCCACTCTTCGGTCCGGATCATCATCTTCATTAATAGCATGGACTAATCTTGGAATGTAACTTTTCCATTGACAGCGCTTCAAAATGCGTTGGACAGACGATTCTGAAATTCCTACCTCACGACTCGCTTGCCGCACAGATTTTCTTGGACTTTGGTGATACGTTTCCAGTACTCTTTCTTGCTTTGTGGGGCTTGTCGATGTCCGTGGTCTTCCGGAACGCTTCTTGTGGACATTCTGAACAGTTCCATCGGCTTCAAACTTATCTCTAATTCGAGTGATGGTAAGTCGCGTTGGTGGATCTGTTTGAAACTCCCTCCTAAACTGTCTTTGCACTTCAACTGCGTTTTCACACTTCCAGTAGCATTTTAGAATGAATTTCCTTTGTTCAAAGCTTAGTCTGACTGCCATTATTAATTCTAATGGGTTTAACTTGGAAAGAAAGAAACATCAATTGAGCTATCAGCTGTTAAAGTGTGTATACATTTTTTTGGGACGCCCTGTATTTGCAACAAGGGGGTGGGGTTAACTCCTCACGTTGCATAAAGGGGGGGGTGAGGGGGAATGACCCCCGCAAAAGGGATAGCTCTAACGTGCCCTCGCCGTAGGCGAGTTTGTGAAGCACAAGCCCCGCCCGGAGGGCATGGAGCCGAGGGCTCTGCTTGTGTGTATATATATATATATATATATATATATAGGGTGGGTAAAAAAAATGTGACCCTTTAGAGGTAAACTATCATATTAAAAAAAGTAAGGGGACTAGAACTCCCAAACTTCATAGATGCTTACCTTAGCATGTTGTTCGTCTTAATTGAGAAGTTGCTCAATGTGTTCCCCTTCCTCCTCAACGCAGGCCTCCAAACGTGGACACCACTGATCAATGCACCTGTTTACATATCGTTGAGACACCTTCTCCCAGCCGAGCAGAATTTTTTCGCGTAGTTCATCTATGTTTCTTATATTGGTATCAGGAATGCAAACTTTGGACTTCAGGGCTTCCCAAACACCATAATCTAGTGGTGAAAGATCGGGGCTCCTAGCCGGCCACATATTGGGTTCGATATAAAATCCGGTGTTTCGTTCTCACGGAATGTGACAGTTTGGCGTGCTCTGTGAGCAGGGGCTCCATCTTGTTGGAAAGTATATTTTTCACCACTAATTCGTCGAATATCAGTTAGATAGAGTGGTAAAACATTTGAATATACTTTCCAACAAGATGGAGCCCCTGCTCACTGAGCACGCCAAACTGTTACACTCCTTGAGAACGAAACATCGGATTTTATCGAACCCAATATGTGGCCGGCTAGTAGCCCCGATCTTTCACCACTAGATTATGGTGTTTGAGACACCCTGAAGTCCAAAGTTTACATCCCTGGTACCAATATAAGAGACATAGATGAACTACGCGAAGGAATTCTGCTCGGCTGGGAGAAGTTGTCTCAACGATAAGTAAACAGGTGTATTGATCAGTGGCGTCCACGTTTGGAAGCCTGCGTTGAGCAGGAAGGGAAGGGCGACACATAGAGCAACTTCTCAATTAAGACGAACAACATGCTAAGGTAAGCATCTATGAAGTTTGGGAGCTCTAGTCCCCTTACTTTTTTTAGTATGACAGTTTACCTCTAAGGGGTCACTTTTTTTACCCACCTATATATATATAAAACAGAATCTGGTAGGCTTATTTTGGGACTCTAATGGAATAATACTAGACAATAATGGAAAAAAGGGAAATTAGGCATTTTATGACGAAAAAGGCACTTTTCTCTGTAAATGTAAAAATAGGCAAAAAAAGGTATTTATGGCATTTTGCCTGAACATCCGGACTCTAATAATAATATATGCTTAGTGGCTTACTTATACTGATGCAGGATTAAATAAAAATAGTGATTTTTTTCTTTTTGATGATCATACAAATATCAGTATACATATTAAAACAACCAATGATATTACAGCTTTACAGGAGGACACAAATATATAACTTGGTTAACCTTGGTTTTGCTCCCGTCCGAATTGTTCATTTTGACGAAGGTCAAGCTTGTCACTCCACTTTGGACTTACAGTTTAACGTGGAATCCGAATCACGCCCCACCACGGACGGGCAGAAATTACAAAGTCCTCGCCCGGACTCCATCTCACGACTTCCTGATCAGTAGCCAGCGTCTTAACCACTAGGCTACTCAGGGTACCCATTTATCTACCAACCAGTTTTTTGTTTATTGTGTGGAAGGAAGAACAACTGAGCTTTGTTGCGCGCCGCCTGCCGTCACCGGGTCTCGATCCCGGGGTGGATGGATTCGTAGTTAGCGATGCTAACCTCAACACCATCGACGCGCATATATATATATATAAAGAGAGAGAGAGAGAGAGAGAACAATAATAATAATAATAATAATAATACAAAATTAAACCCGAATGATTCATTTCGTGCGATATGAAATAAAAGAATCGAAAGTTATGGAATACTTTGCTCGAAATGAAGAGAAAAGCCACTGAGCAAAGAACTTACAAATAATCATGACTGACGACGTGAATTTCGATGTACAAAACGAGATAGCAGTAAACAAAGACGAGAGAATAAATGGACAGATATATTCAGGAGCTTCGAAATAGGAGACACGAAGCGTAGTAGTCCTTAAACCTTCATTATACCAACACTCGAGTACTTCCCGGTTCCAACGACCTCATATACGAAGAAGGGAATTAATTCGCTACAAGATATACGAAGAAACTTTACTGTAAAAGTAAATGGAATTCAAAGGATTAGACTACTGGGAAAGGCGAACGAAACTAGATTTAGACTCTCTAGAGAGAAGGAGGGAGATATGTCATCATTTACGCATGGAACCTAATTTAAGGGTAGACCACGAATCTCAAAATACCAGATGACCCAGGTATACCTGAATACGTCAAACATCGGGTTTGGATACGTAAACCACCGAGTTTGGGGGAGCAATTCTCTCCTGCACCAGCAGGCAACAACTACAGACAGGGCCTCAAATATCAACAAGATTAATCTCTCTCTCTCTCTCTCTCTCTCTCTCTCTCTCTCTCTCTCTCTCTCTATATATTATATATATATATAATATATATATATATATAGTCGTTTGGCCATTGCCCATATCGGACGCCATTTTTTTACAGCGCCTGAAGAAAGTGACTTGAAGTCTATCTTCTTTTTTGTACTCGTATCTGACTCGTTCTTTGTCTAATTTGTCATTTTATTAATATTTTGCTCATTAGTAATTCAAATTATTTTATATTAATAGTCTAATTACTGAAGTATTTTGTGGGAATATATCATTCATCGTTGCATGTAAGTACACAATTTGTTATAGTTAATTATTATTATTATTATTATTACATTGTTTCTGTTTTATTTACCTGTATATATATATATATATATATATATATATATATATTATATATATTATATATATATATATATATATTAATTAATAGCACTGTACAACAAATTTTCGGTTCAGAAAAAAAAACGGGAATAACATTCGGTCATTCTTAATATTTCGAGTGTGCTGATTCCAAATCTGAAATTAGTTTTTTTTCTATCACGTCACGTTTTTTTGTAATGACTGCTTAAAATCTTCATACCGAAAAATAAGAATATATTGATAAACAGTTTAATTATTGCTATACTTCAACATATATGCACAAAATTAACATAAAACTCTCGTATTATACTGTTTTCAACTCATTATTTGTATTTATGCTGGCGTTTGTGTGATGCCTCTGGTTGGTCACGCTTTAAATTCCAGCAGAAATCGGCCAGCATAGCAGGACTCCACTTCCCTTTGTATCGGCTCTCCATTGTGGCTATATCCTGGTGGAATCTCTCCCAGTGTTCGTCGCTAACAGCAGGTGCGTTTTCTGGAAAGAATGAGAGATGTGAATGCAAAAAATGAATTTTCAATGACATCTTATATCCGAAACGTTGGTATGAGTTGATAAGTTGATCCACAAGTGCAGCATAGTTGTCGTATTTAGTCTTTCCTAGTAGACCGCTGCACACGTTTTTGAATGCACGCCAGGCTGCCAACTCAACCTCATCCATCACCGCTTCAAAGTGTCCGTCTAGCTTGAGTCGGCGAATTTGAGGGCCGACGAATATGCCTTCTTTAATCTTGGCATCACTTATTTTTGAGAATTTTTTCTTCAGATATTTGAAGGTAGGCTTATCCTGTTTCAACGCCTTTGCAAATTGTTTCATCAACCCTAGTTTTATGTGAAGTGGCGGCAAGATAACCTTTTCCTTTCGTACTAGTGGTTCGTGAATAACATTGTGAGATCCAGGTGAGGAATTGTCTCGCGGCAGCCATACTGAGCGTGTGTAGTGTTCAGACCTTGCTCGGCTATCCCACTTGCATAGGAAACAGATGTATTTCGTATAGCCAGTTTGCAATCCATTGAGAATAGCCACAACCTTCAAAACTGCGCAGATAAGCCATTCATGTTCATTGTATTTTATACAGTCCAGAATAAAAGCAACAGTGTCATACATTTCTCTCAAGACGACTGAATGAGCGATCGGAACAGAAGGCATTGTGTTCCATTGTGTAGCAGTACACCCTTAACACTGTACAGCGATGCATCAATGAACAATCTCCACTGATTCGGTTCACAGCACAAACCCAGAGCATCCAACAGACATGTACGGGGCTCCAATAAACCTTAGCCCTCCCCCCACCCATGGCCTAAACCATTAGAGGTACAGTAAAACTAAACATACCTTACAAAGAGAATTTAATCCTGCATTAATGAGAAACAATTAAAACTTGGTGTGCCCACCATTGGCTTCCAAGACAGCTGAATCGCTTTGGGTAGCTTGCCAAAAGTGACGTGAATAGATCTTGATCGTTACGCAAATTTGCTAAAACAGTTTCAATGTGTTGCGTCATTGTATCCTTCGAAAATCGATTTGCTGCAGATTCTTGAAACAAGAGACATTCAACCTTGTCCTTTATAACTGATCCAATGTGTTCACAGACGTTCAGGTCAGGAGAATTTCCTGGCCATTCTTCATTTCCAAAGAAATCGATCTCATGGTTCCGCAACAACTGTTGAGTGACTAATCCCTTAAAGCAGGGGGCCTTATCGTGCAGAAGTGTGACCTAATCGACATCCATAACATTGTTTGGGTTTCTTAGAAAAGGAATGACATGCTGGGATAGAATAATATCACGAAAATACTGTCTATCCCAACTCTGACCATTTGGCTTCAGCACCCACATGAGCTTCTTTGCAGTGAACAAAACAAACACACCAACACAGTTTGGACGTTTCAATAATTCGCGATAATGTTCATTGTCATCGATTTCATCTGGTTTTGTGGGCCACACTCGATCATTTTGGTAGTTAGGCCGACGTGTTACGTAAACAAAAAATTCATCGGAGACAGTTAAATGCATGAAATCATCTACATCCCAATCTTCAAGATAATGGGCAAACCACATTCTGTCATCGATGTTAAGTTGAGTTTTTCTTGGCTTTGGAAGTTCATGCCAAGGCTTTAAACCTTGCCTATGACGGTACAGTCGAATGATCTCACCACTAACGATCTTTCGTCTCAACACTTCGATCTCTCTAGAAAGTTTAGCACAGCTGTTTTTCCGCTTACACGTACCGCTTTCAATGATGTCCTTTGTTTCCTGAGAGAGTGGCAAATTTGGGCGCCCAGATGTGATTGTATCCATTTCACATTCATCCAAAGTTTTATTCCAATTTCTTTTGACGAAGTTCTCACTTCTTCGCAACTTTCTGGCAACCGATGAACGTGTTATAAAGGTGGCTCCAGCATCACGAGCTTCCCGAAATGTTATTGCTCGTATGCGATCTATCACACGTTGCCTCTCCGAATCACCAATTAATTGAGAAGCCATTATATTATCACTTTATCAGCTAGAGTAATTTTAATACCTGCAATAAATAAAGAATTTTATATATTTTTATAATCACTAAAAACTATTTCGATATAAGTAAATATGTAAGCTGCAAATGGGGGGCTAAGGTTTTTTTGGAACCCCTTATATCAATGCAATAACAAAGATTGTTCTTCATTGTGAAATATTCCTGCAAATCTAAGGAGCGCTTTCGGAATGCTATAATTCGTACGTCTTCCGCCAGCAGATTCCATTCTTGTAGACGTGAGGCCAGCAGCAGTTCACTTTGTTGCTTGGTAAGTATTAAATCACGGACCAAATCATTGAGTTCAGGCTGCATGATGAAATGTTATTCTTTCTTGGACTCGACTTGAGTTTCATAGCATTCGCCGTCTGATTCCGATTTGTCAGAGTCTGTGTTATCGGTCGGCATTTCAGCTGGAGGACGAGGGATGGATATATCTGTAGAATGTTCCACAGGACGCATAGCAGAACGAAGATTTGGGTAGACTATAACCTTTTTCCCTTTTCTGTTGCAACCTGTAATGTGAGACAATAGACATTGTTGATTACTCAGATGTAATTGTGTAATACATTATGCAGAGCAGGATATGCTAAAATGTGCTAAAAACACCAAATTTGACGTATATTCAGAAAATAAAAGATTCAAACCTGTGATGTTCGTTAAGCAGAAATAGCAATCAGTTGAATGGTCCAGCGGCTCTCTCCATACCATTGGGACACCGAATCCCAGACCAGGAACGGTGCCTTTGAACCATGCAGATAACGAGCTTGTACATCTCACACAACAGATATGAGGTGCCCAGTGCTTGTCCTGATCACCAACTTTGCATGCGAAGTATAATTCATAAAGCTTTTTCACATGAGAAGTCAACTTCCTTTTATACTGTTTTAACGATAATGTCCCACAAATATAACAAAAACTGTCTGGCGAATTTTTGCACTCTCTAGGCATTGTAGCATAACATCAATAAAAACCTTTAAAATAAGAAGATGATAGATCAATTTACAATTTCACACAATATAGACGTTGTCGGTGAAATATACATAATTTGATAGCTGTTATTCAATAATACTCACTTATAGCACCGATTTATGATAAAATATGGCTGACAATTTTGTTTTAAATAATTAATGAAAGAAATTTTTCATAAAATCAAAGTGGAAACACAGAGCCGAACACCACCACCACAGCATATGCATGACTGAACAAAATGTAAAAGATGCGTTCAGAGAACCAGTGGTTCTCAAAATGATACAATGAAATAGGGTTATTTTCATAAAATCGGTGGGTGATACAAATAAATGAGTGTTATTTTCGCAATCTACGCATATAATTAGCCATAAAAATTACGATCTCATTTCCGTTTTTTTTCATTGTTGTACAATGTAATTAATAATTATTACATCATTTATTATCATTATTTCTGTTTTATTTACATATTTAATAATTATTACATAAGAAATTTAGGATTTTTTTTAATACGTCCTCCTCGTGGTTATTGTTTATCACCCCTGATAGACCTCTCAATTGCCTGCTAAAAAAAATATTGTGTGTGTGTAGAAATTCCTTCTTTACGTATTTTCGGACTCTTGTTTACTATCTTTAGATCACTAATCCATACTTCTTTCCAGACTCTTCTGCCTACCTGTTAGATTGGGGGAATTAATTTTTCATAAGAAATTTTTTCACGACATGACCCCAAACATACGTGATTGTTTCGACTGCTGTGGAAAGTTTCCTCATTACTTTTTTAGAGTTCTCTCTTCTAACCCTTCAGTGTACAGATTTTGCGTAAATGACACGAACTACGAAGCGAGGTGATTTCGGTGAGAGACGAACTTCGAAGGAGTAGAGGAGAGGCGACTGCGTTGAGAGAGGAATTGAGTGTTTGGCAGCTAGGTTTAACTCACTTGGGGATTTGTTTCAGAGAGTTTGGGCGCGAGTTCTCACACAGGCCGGAGATCGCGCGAAGATTCTACGGTGAATCCCGACCAGTCATCATTCCCCACCCCCATTCCTCTTCGGGGGATCGACCATTTGAGCCAGTTCGAAATGGAGCCCGACCTAGACAGCATAAACCTTGCTTAGAGTAATTACAACAGATTTTCCGTCCTAGAGCCAGAGCAGAATGACCCGCAAGAGATTTGGCTAGTTGGCGATTCCATTATTCGGGGCAATTACAGGAGTTCTGCGGCAGGAACCGAGCTTGGAGGAGGATGTACTGCGATCATGGCAGTCCCGTGTTGACGATATTACGGACTTCATAGACGAGTTTGATACTGATGAAAAGATGTTGATAAAAATATGATATTTATGTTACATGTTGGAAATAACGATGTTAAGATTTCCAGATAAGAGGTTCTAATAAAGAAATACAAGCGGCTGATACGGATTCCAAGGGATAGGATTAATAAATTAATTTTTTCAGGAATTCTCCCTTGAACAGTAGGATCCGACAACTTTTTCAGCAGAGTTTGCCAGCAGGAAAATGTTGAATTTATCGATTTATGGAGTCAATTTTTTAATAAAATGGATTTATTTTTGCGTGATGGTCTTCATCTGAATGGTGTACGGCAGCTCGACTTGGTAGACTATTTCATAGCTCTGCTATAGCTTTTCTGACAAAAAACGGCGAAACTCCTACGCAAGCGACCACCCTAACAAAAATTTTCCTTACAGTGAGCAACTGCCCCGACGAAGAATCTCAAGATTCTACTGTGGTACTCAAAATTTGAGGTTGTAGCAATTACTGAATCATGGTTAAATACAGATATTGGAAATTTTCTCGGAGAATATCATATTCTTGGTTATGAGATATTTATCAATGATAGAATAGAAAGAAGGCGTACAGTACTATACGTTCAGTCATACAGTACTTAAAACCCGTAATTAAAAAATTTTCGGAAATTTATAATATAAATGCAACGTTTGTTGAAATTAAAGACAACTCACGAAAGAAATTGATTATAGGTTTAGTATATAGGCCTCCTTCTCAGACTGTCGATAGTGATAATAGACTTGAACTAATTTTTTATTTTAGTAGCGAACATGATGCGATAATTATGGGAGATTTTAATTTACCTTGTAGGGAGTGGGGTGGTCCTTTACAGTCTAAGTCCGGTCGACGACTGTACGAAGGTTTGCTTGAAATTTCACTTTTTCAAATGGTCAAGGAACCCATTAGAGATCTCAATATTCTAGATTTAGTTTTAAGTACAGACCGAGACTTAATTCATTATATTTCTTTAGAAGACTACATCTTCACCAGTAATCAGAGGCAAATAAAATTTGAAATTAAAGTTAATACTCATAATTTGGGGAGTTTGGAATACGTTTTAGATTTTAAAAGAGCCAAATTTCGTGACATGAAACTGCAGCTTTCGCCCCTGTAACTGGAATCAGGCTCTATCGCGTGATGATATTAATGGCACATGGATTTCTTTTTTTAATTATTTTAAACGTTTAGAATCGAGTAATATCCCATTATGTTAAAAGGTACTACAGTAGTATGCGGTCTACCTACGATTGGTTAGGTTTAATCATGATATTTTCGTTAAAACTAACGAAAATATCATGACTAAACCTAACCAATCGTCAAGGGCGATTGACAATGGGATGTAATCAAACAATTAGTAAACAAGATAGGAAGCTATAATTAAAAGGTAGACCGCCGAATCGTAGGTAGACCGCATACTACAGTAGCACCATGTTAAAATGTGATTAGCGAAGTCTATTAAACCTAAATGGTCGAATGCTGAAATTAAAAGTAATTTAACTTAAAAAACAAGCGTATTTCAAATTTCAAGAAACAACTAATCTGTCCGACGAAAATTCATAAAAGTTATTGAGAAACCAAAGCAAAAGACTTATTTGAAAAAGTAAGCACAACTCTGAGCTACAAATAATGAACCAAATTAAATCGAATCCGAGGGAATTTTATAATTATGTTGGGAATAAAAAAGTAGCTTCGCAGATCATTTGTTCACTCATAGCCGAAAACAACAAGCAAATTTACGATGACTAACAAATAAAAGAAGTTTTAAACGTGTTTACTAACGAAAATATGAACAGCATTTCCATTCCCGTAACCATGCTCAATGACGATCATTTAAAGCTTCTCGATTTTACCACGAGTGAAATCAGTAGGAGGGGCGGAGAAATTGACAGGGGGAACAATGAAAAAAATTAATGTCATTTTTTGTGAATATCGAAATATACTGCAGAAAATTACATTCAAAACTATAACAAGTAAAACACCGTAGGCTAAATAAAAAAATGATCAAACCGATACATATAGATAGGCATATTGGGTTATAGAATACAATATTTAGTCTAAATTTAGTGTAAATAAAAGTAATTGTAATTTTTTTTTAATTTTAGAATAACTAATGCGGCGAGTTTTTTTAGCGAAATTCTTTAGGAATTCAAACATGTCTATTTGCTTCGTTCTCTTATTTTCAAAGGCAAGTAAAACAAGTTGGCTTTGGCGTTTTTGTAGCATGGAACGCCGTTGTGGTTGGTTTTCCCAGGGGGGGCATATTATTTTCCAGGCGGGGCTTTGACCCCCCTGGCCCCCCCCCTTGGCTACGGGCCTGCTTGGGGTACTTAAAGAAGAGGACTGCGCAATAGTCTCTCCTCTTACATATACTGTATATTTAATAATAATAATAATAATAAAGAAGAAGAAGAAGAAATCGTCACAGTCCGGAGAAATTCCGTTCGACTGGAAACTTACAAACATTACACCAATATTGAAAAGAGGAAACAAATCGCTTCCGGGAAATTATCGTTCCATTAGTTTAACTTCGGTAGTTGGTAAGCTTATGGAGACGATCGTTCAAGATTTTCAGCACGACTTTCGGAGTAATCGTTCTTGTCTTACAAATTTGCTCGACTTTTTTTAATGATATGATTATTATTATTATTATTATATTGTAAATATATATGACGGGAATAAAACAGTAGTTGCTATACTGTATATTCAAAGGGTGTTTGACAAAGCGGTGTATAAGAGACTATGAGCTAAACTTCAATCTCAAGGAACTGATGGCAATGTTCTCAAATTGATTGAAAATTGGCTTACCGGAAGTAAACAAAGAAGGGTCTTAAATGGCAAAGCGTCTAACTGGAAAAGTGTAACTAACGGCGTGCCTCAAGGATCAGTTCTGGCATCAGTTCTTTTTATTATTTATATCAGTGACATCGACACCGGAATTAAGAGTATAATTTCAAAATTTGCGGATGACACCAAACGAGGGGGACGAACAAAATGAGGGGCAGAACGTTTGCAGATTCAAAAAGATATTAATAAGTTACTCGAATGGACAGAAATTTCACAAATGAATTTTAACACAGATAAATGTAAAACGTTGCATATCGGTAGAAACAATGTTAAAGAAAAATATTTTATGCGCGACAAGACACTAACAAGTGTTGCGAAAGAGAAAGATTTAGGTATTATTGTTGCCAACACTCTTAAACCGAGTAAGCAATGTATCGAAGCGGTCAGAAAAGCAACTAGAATCGTAGGATTTATTGGTAGATCGTTTGAATTTAAGTTGGAGAAAACAATGCTAACACTATATAATTCCTTAGTACGCCCCCATCTGGAATACTGCACTGGTCCCCATATTTACGACAAGACATGACAGAATGGAGAGAGTGCAGCGACGGGCTATTAAGATGACTCGTAGAATTACAGTAGAAGCAAATCATACGCTACCCGTTTAAAAACGTTACATTTTTTCTCACTTGGTATAAAAGGCGGATTCGAGCAGATTTAATCCAGGTTTTTAAAATGATTAAAGGTTCTGATAATGTCGACGCCGAAAAATATTTCACCTTCAGAAACGCAGATAGAACTCGCGGTAATGGTCCCAAATTAGTGGGTAAACGTTTCAATTCTAATGAAGTTTGACATTTTTTCTTCGATCGTATATAGTTAATTTGTGGAATGGAATTGTAGAATTTTCATTCGGATTCTCTCCTCTTTACTTTAAAAATTTTACTTCATCTTTAAATTTATTTCCTTCCTTTCAATCTCTTTTCTTTGCTTTAAAACTTTCGCTTTTGACTTCAAATTTTCGTCCATCTTTTAACCCTTCCTTCTTAAACAGAGCCCTCGTAGGGAGCAGCCGGTCTCTTGCTGTTTGGTGTCCTTTGTATAACCTTCGTTAACTTTGGTTTTGCTTTCGCCAGAATTGTTCATTCTGACGAAGGTCAAGCTTGTTACTACACCTTAGACCTACAGTTTAACGTGGAATCCGAGCCACGGCCCACCAGCAGACCAGCGTCTTAACCACTAGGCTACTCAGGGTATCCATTTATCTACCAACCAATTAATTATTATTGTGTGGAAGGATGAACAACTTGGTTGGACCCCGAGGTATCGATCCCGGGGTCGGTGGATTCGTAGTCAGCGATGCAAACCACTACACCACCACTCTATATATATATGAAAATTATTTCACGAAAGGTACACGTGAATAACATTTATGATGAAAATAACCACGAAGGAAAAAGGAAATACAGGATGGTGCTCAAGCACTTTCGTCTAATACATCCTCAGGAACACTGAAATAACTTACAAGTTCGAAACTATATATAGGTCACAAAAAAATAAAAATAGAAAAATAAAAATTGTAGGAGGAGCATACAAATTTATAAGGAAAAACTACCAGAGTTTCAGCACTTTGCCTCTCTTATCTAAATCCGTTCTGAACGAATTCAAAACAAGAGGATCAAGCGAAAAAATGCCCTGGCTAATGTTAAAATTATTTGTAAGTTGAATAATGGCAGACGCAAGAATATTTCTATTAACAATGTTGCTTGA
>JAJOZX010008359.1:0-7500 GCA_023014485.1 Bathynomus jamesi | reverse complement strand
TAAAACATATATGGACGACACCTTTTTAGTGTACTATTTTTTTTTATACATGAAGGAGGAGCCAAGGGCAAATGCCCGCAAAAACGCCCCTCCCATAGAGGAAGAGAGAGAACATGAAGGTCCAAGGTTTCCGAGATGCTTTGACACTTTGCGTTTGAAAGATTGAAGGTCAAAGACAGGAGGAAAGATGGATTGAGGAAGATTGTCCCAGAGTTGACCGGTTGAGCAGATGCAAGATTGAAAATACCGATTAACCCCTGCGTTAGAGAATTGAACAGAGAACGAATTGAGAATGTGTAGAAGGTCGGGTACTCCGTTCTCCCCTTAAAGGAGGAGGAATGCAGTTAGAGAGCTCAAAAGAGCAATGTTCGTTATAATAGCGATAGTAACGAGAGAGTGAGGCAATATTGTGGCGAAGAGAGAGAGAGAGAGCTTGAAAACAGTCAGTAAGAGGCGGGGAACTGATGAGACGAAAAGCCTTTGATTCCATCCGATCAAATAGAGCTGTGTGGGTTGAGCCATCCCACACGAGAAGCGTACTCCATACAGGGGCGAACAAGACCCCTGGACAGAGACAGCAACTGAGAGAGGGTGAAGAAACTGCGGAGCCTGTACAGCACATCTAACCTCTTAGAAGCTGTTTTAGAAAGAAAGTATATGTGATATTTCCAGGAAAGATCACGAGAAAAGGAAAGACCAAGAGTGTTAAGAGAAGAGGAAGGATTAAACTGTGTATTGTTGAAGGTAAGGGGATAGTCGTGTGAAAGATTGTGACGAGTAGAGAGATGAAGGAACTGAGTTTTCGACACGGTTTTCTCTGCCCCAATCACAAATAGTAGAAAGATCAGAGGTCAAATGTACCGTAGCCGTCCCACGCGAAGCATTGAGTGTCTGTTGAGAGGGGCGCTTTCTGAAGCGGGTGAAGAAGTGAAGAGTAGAATCATCGGCATAGGAGTGGATAGGACAGGAAGTGCGACTTAATAAATCATTGCTAAATAAAAGGAAAAGAGTGGGTGACAGGACAGAACCCTGAGAAATACCACTATTAATAGCTTTAGGAGAAGAACAGTGGCCATTTACAACCGCAGCTATAGTTCGACCAGAAAGGAAATTAGAGATGAAGGTACAGATAGAAGGATAGAAATCGAAGGAGGGCAGTTTGGGAATTAAAGATTTGTGCCAGTCTCTATCAAAAGTTTTTGATGTTTAGCGCAACAGCAAAAGTTTCACCGAAATCCCGAAAGAAGGATGACCAAGAGTCAAAGAGAAATATGCAAGAAGATCACCAGTAGAGCGTCCCTTGCGGAACCCCCACTGGCAATCTGAAAGAAGACTGTGAGAAGAGAGCTGTTTAAGAATCTTCCAATTAAGGATAGATTCAAAAACTTTAGATAGGCAAGAAATTAAAGCATTTGGACGATAACTGGAGGGTTGAAATCGGTCACCCTTCTTTGGGACAGGCTGCATGAAAGCGAACCTCCAACCCGAAGGAAAAGTTAGGAGTTGGATGGCGACGGTACCTTCTGAAAGCCTCTCCTCTCTGTTGCGAGTAGCATTAGAACAAGTAAAGTTAAAACAAAGTTTTTTTGCATTAGTAGTAGAATAGGATATGGAATGTACGCCTCCATGCTCGAGAGAATCACCTCCGTAATGCGCTCAGCGCACTTGGAGGGACCCCGGCCACGGAAGTAGTAATCATTCTATGGGAAATCAGAGAAGTACTGCCTCAAGGCCTCCCACTCAGCGGCGCCAAAATGCCAAAGGCGTCTCTTCTTACTCCCTCTTCAATCACACAGGAAAAAATAATTTATTTAAAACAACAAAACATATTCAGTGAACAACTTTTTTGTTTGGCTCAAATAAAGCAGTCATTAAAATAACTGCTTTAATTAGAGTTCCCATGTGCAGTTTCTTTGATTTATTTTGTTATCGTAGGATTTTGTTCTAAATGATGAACACAAATTATTTATATATGCATCCATACACCCCTCCATATAGGGTTAATATTAACCTCTTTTGGACCACTGGGTCGAATATGTACCGTTTCCTATACACGCACTCATAACTTAACCCTGCAAAAACTTCGGTTTTCGGTTTTCGTATTTTCTATTATTTGTATATTGAAAATAAAGTTTTTCGACGCAAATACAACATTGTTTAGCTACAAAATATTACTTAATAAAATCGAAATGTGAAGCAGTATTATAAACACCCAATTTGTTAAAAGCCTCCGTAACTTGAAATGTCGTAGCAAGATGACTTTGTACATTGCGTGAAGGATCTCAGGGAGAGCGGTTCGAATCCGGTAAGGGTTAAAATATTATGTATTTATTTATATATATATATATATATATATATTTATATATATATATATAAAATATGTGCATTATTAAGTTAAATACAGAAATTCTTAATATAAGAAGATCAGGAAATTCGGCTGCATATTTTGGTAATTCTAAAAGAAGCATAATTTGCGTTTAATTTAAACAAATTGTTTTAAAACAAACTCAGATTTTGCTTGATCAACTGAATATTTGTTTATTGCATCAAATTATTATTAATAACAAAATTCATTTTGTAACACGAAACAAAATTTGGGTGTCTAAAACTAAAGTTTTGTTGCAACACCTTTATTTTTGTTAGAATCGACAAAACATTTTTCTCTTTGTACCTTAGCAATCAACATCCTATCATATTCACAAAGGAATATGAATCGAACAATGCTTGACTTTTCCTAAACATTAATATTAGTGGTGTACCGATTAATCGGCCTCGGCAGAATCGGCCATTTTGGGGGCATCGGCATCGGCAAAAATTAGCCGATTCTCTCACCGATTCTTTGAAATTTTAAAATTTTCATTACAAAACAAAATCTCTATTTATGGAAAACTGAACAGACCAAAAAAAAACACTTTATGATAATTTATACTCATTTCAGAGTATAATTATATAAAAATATTTTACATTCACGAAATAAAATAACGGCGTTACCATTACAGTTACAAAATAAGTAACGGCGTTACGTAACGCCGTTACTCCCAACACTGGTCCCTACTTCTTTGAGAATGAAACTGGTAAAGCAGTAACGGTAACACAAAATTCATATTGTCAGATGCTACAGGATTTTTACTAACTACTCCAGATTCAGTGGTTTCAGCAGGATGGAGCACATTCACACACTGTTTGCGAAACTCGCAACTGTTTGAGGAAGCATTTTTCTGGTCGACGAATCTCCCTTCATGAGCCAGTGGAATAGCCCCCATACTCACCTGACCTGACTTTTTTTTTTGTGGGGTTACATAACTGACAGGATCTATTCTACCAAGCCTTACACACTTGAAGACCTAAAGACCAAAGTGTATGAGTAATCTACATCCCAGTCGAGCTATTTCCAAAAATTATCTCAAACATTTGTATGAGGTGAATTCTGCGTTAAAAAAATTGGCAACTACACCAAACATGTTTAATTAAAGTTAATAAAAGGCTATGTTTTATGGATCATTGCGTTTGTCTTTGTGTCTATATTCCTTTTTTTTTAAGCTTAGAGCATTTACTTAGAAATAGGGACATTTTTTTGAGACACTTGGTACATACTGCAGAATGTATTTGAAGTTCCCCTACAACGGGAACATAAAGAAAATTCAAATTGATTTAAACTTCATAGTTTAGATCATCAACCATTGTTTGAAATCAATTATGAACACCACAGACACTCGCAGATTCGATGTTTCCTTCTACAATTTAATTATTCAAATATATTCATTTGGTACATACCGCCAGTTCATTCAAATTAGGAGTGAATGAATGAAGGTGAATCTCAAACAGAACTACTCCACCTTTAAACAAACCCCTCAAAATCTGCAATTAGAAAGCGCAGCGAACTAAATTATCATGCAATGTTCATTTAACGTTATGTTAACTCACAATAACAACGACTTAACCCTTAGGTGGTTGAGTTATGCAGTATTGTATAGCATGTACAACTGTACAGACCCTAAACTTACGGACATGACCATCAAAGGGTTAACTGATTTAACACTTCTGAAATCACTATATACTGTGTATATATATATATATATATATATATATATATATATATACGGTGGAGAGCGCAAGAAAGCAACTCGCTCCTCCACCAAGCCAGACCTAGAGGCGGGGCCACCAGCTTGACCTCCGTGTGAAGAGAGACCAACGCACGAAACAACATAAGGTTCATAAGGTATATATCATATAAGTTTCCTGCGTAGAACAATTGGATCACCTGAAGATCAGGGCCCAGACCTCGTTAGTTAGCCTTATAAGGCTAACTAACGACAATATCACGACTTAACCTAACCAATCGTCAAGGGACGTACAGTTGCCTAACGATTGGTTAGGTTAAGTCGTGATATTTTCGTTAGTTAGCCTTATAAGGCTAACTAACGAAGGCTGGGAGATCTGATCTCCAGGTAATCCGAACAATTTAATATAATGAAATTAATATATAATATAAATCATTAATTTAAAAAAAATGGATCACCTGAAGATCAGGGCCCCCAGCCTTCGTTAGTTAGCCTTATAAAGCTAACTAACGAAAATATCACGACCTAACCTAACCAATCGTTAGGTCAACTGTACGCCCTTGACAATTGGTTAGGTTAGGTCGTGATATTTTCGTTAGTTAGCCTTATAAAACTAACTAAAGAAGGCTGGGGACCTGATCTTCAGGTGATCCAAGAAAATTATACTTTACTACAAAATCAGTTATTCATAAGCAGTGAAGATAAGATTGAAAGAAGTTCTGAAACGCAAGTTAATAAAAATAACTTATTTTACTCTCTCTCTCTCTCCTCTCTCTCTCTCTCTCTCTCTCTCTCTCTCTCTCTCTCTCTCTTCGTGATGGATATGTGTGTGGGTATATGCATGGACTAATTAATTTAATATCGATGATTTGGTGGAAGAGTTAAACTTTACAATGATAGTCTTCTCACTTTTTGGGCTCCACTGTTTATGATTGACTCATTAGCATTTACTTACTCTAATTTATATACTTTGTTGTTTTCAATTAAAAAGTTAATTTCTCTTAATAGCTTCTCGTAATTTTTAGTGTTTACATTTAATATTAATTAATCGCACTGTTTATTATTTTCTGAATATTGCACTTTTTGGAGATTTGTTTCTTGCCAATAAATTTCATCATTTTCATCTATATATATATATATATATATATATATATATATATATTATATATATATATATATATATATATATTAGTTCAGATTCATATAATATATATATATATATATATATAGTTGAGATGTCAGTTTTCTTAGTTCAGTTTTATACTACATAGTATATTTGCAAATAGTAGTAGTAATCTGAAAATAATAATGGATGGGTTAAAGCTTTAGTCAGTTAGTATTTCAACATCCCTTGGTTAAATCAGTATTTGTGTTCAGTTAGGTCTCGTTACGTTAGTAAATTAACTAAATTCGTCATTAGAGAGCTCAATTTTGAATACTTTATGATTAATAAAATAACCTGATGAGAAAGAGCCGACTCAGATTTCGCAAAAAACGATCGTGCTGCACAAATTATGAATTGTTGGAATATTTTCACCATGTCACCAATATTTTATGCTGAACGATTGCGCGAAAAAATAGTTGAATAAAAAAAACCTACGGAAAATATAACGAAAATTTCAAAAGCATCAAAATAATTTACAGCTCGTTGTAAAATAGCCGCCGCATGCCACGCCTTTGTTTATCTTCATATGATTGGATATTGATACGTTGCTCCTCTTTTCCATAAAGAAAAGGATAGAGCATTCTTCCATTTCCCACGCCCATAAATTGTGGGAAGAGGAGTACTATGTAATATTTAGTAGTACATTGTATGATACTGGAATATTTGGTGTGTAAATAAATTTGAAGTAATGGCCGTTATAGGAAGGATCATTGTGTGTATGTAGGCAAGTAGAAAGCAGTTGGTTGAATAAATTTTCTAAAGCGCAACACGATAACCGTGTAAGGGTTTTGTCGTCTGAATTTTCTTCTCTGTTAGTCGACAAATGAGGTATGGAGTGGTTAGAAAATTAATAGAAAATTTATTTGTGATTTGTATCTTGGAACTTTCAATTTTTAGAAATGCAAAACAGGAATTGTGTTTAATTAAAATAAGTTGTTACTGTGAGGTGTTGAACTAAGGTTTTTGAAAGTGAGAACTACCCCTATTTGGTTAGTTTGTATTAAAGCCTGGTAATACTGGATTCAAATTTGAGGGCCTACTCGCTGGAAGAACGCAACCTCCTCCAGAGAAACAACGGGATTCGGACGAAGCTCAATGTGTCATTTTTCCTCTCGGAAGGTTGAGTAGAAACTTCATTATTTTAGAGGGAGATAATTTAAGTTAGTAATGCAGTGCCATCACTTTGGTTTTGAATGCTACATAAATTCTTTTTTTTTGTATGAACCTTTTATACAGGGTGATTCAAAAGTCAGGTTACATAGGGAAATACGGTAAATATGGATATTACGGCCTCCACCCAATTTGATGCCAAAATACATTTTACTAGTAGTGTATGATGTGCTTTGTTCAAATCTGGCCTCATTTTATGTGGAAATGAATCAATCAAAAGTTATGAGACTTCAAAGTTTTAACATTTTGGTTCATTTCCCCATAAAATGAAGGCCAGATTTTAACATTGCACATCAAATACTACTAGAAAAATGCATTCCAGTATCCAAATTGCTAGAGAACTAACCCAACCCAACCTAACCTAACCTAACCCAACCCAGTTAAGAGATGGAGATATCCGAGCCTCACCTAACCATGTATCTCTAAATTGAGATATCGAAAATGCACATCGTCGCCAGCGTTTATTTTTCTTATCAGTTACTCGTTCTGGCATCGAAATCTCCACCTTGATTCATCGTAGGAACACTTAGATCCACACACTCTGCATTTAAAATACGACTTGTAACACACCATGTTTAACAAAAATTTTTATAGCAGAATTATCACTATTGTTAATTTCCATAATAACATCTTCGAAATACATCTCTCATCCTTCACACGCCATATTGGAAAATCAACTAATGAAGAAAACGGAAAACCCTATACCTCATTTTTTGTTTTTTTCCACCCAAATAGATATACTTATGATGACATCATTCAAAAAATGGAGTTACGAAAATAATTTCTTTAAAAGCCTATAACATTATAAATACGCAATTGCACAAATAATAACATATACCATTAGACTCCTAAATTATGCTGAAACGTTTGATAATAGCCAGTATTGTCACTTGGTGGAGGCCGTAATATCCATATTTACCGGGAAATACTGTATATGTAATGATACAGGGAATAGTCACATCACATGTTCGATATGGCCACCGTTAACGGCAATGCACTTGTGCAGCCAGCTAGGAATATCACATCAATGCGCTCCTCCTTCGATAACATCTCATAACTCATTTACTGCAAAGAAACAGAAAAGCCTATGTAACCTGACTTTTG
>JAJOZX010008358.1:165000-167500 GCA_023014485.1 Bathynomus jamesi | reverse complement strand
TAATGTAGCGAGTGGCGTTCCTCAGGGTTCTGTATTGGGCCCCTTGCTTTTTCTTATATATATCAACGATTTAGATGTCGGCCTAGTCAGTACAGTTTCAAAGTTTGCGGATGACACGAAGCTGGGTGGTAGGGCGATTAATGACGAAGATAGAGGTAAAATTCAGGAAGATCTGAATAAAATCGTTGATTGGTCAGTTACATGGCAAATGAGATTTAACGTGGATAAGTGCAAAATTATGCATATAGGTTCGCGTAACGGTAATTTTGCGTATAGTATGTCAGGGAAAGATTTAACAAGCGTAGAGCAGGAAAAAGATTTAGGAGTTATAGTCACTGGTGATTTAAAAGTAGCGAAACAAAGTACAGCGGCGGTCAATAAGGCGAACAAAGTGTTAGGTTTTATAGCTCGAAATTTTGAGTACAAATCGCGCGATATTATAGTTCCTCTTTATAAATCATTAGTTAGACCCCATTTGGAGTACGCGGTCCAATTTTGGAATCCGCATATGCGCAAAGTATAGACAAAATCGAAAGAGTTCAAAGACGCAACTAAGATGATTCCGTCTCTTAGGTCAAGTCGTACGAGGATAGGCTTAAGGAGTTAAAATTGACTACTCTCGAGACTAGGAGGTTAAGGGGTGATCTAATCCAGGTTTTCAAAATTATGAATGGGTTTGATAACGTAGATAGAGATAGCTTTTTCGAAATATCTCAATATAATAGGACTAGAAATAACGGGTGTAAGTTGACAAGTAGAAGGTTCGAGACAGCAGTTGCGAAAAACTTTTTTACGCATAGAATAGTAAATAGCTGGAATAGTTTGCCGGTAGAAGTAATTAGTAGCACGTCTATAAAGATGTTTAAGAATCGATTGGACGCGCATGTTGATAGAAAGGGTATAGTTTAAGGTAGTAAAATTAAGGCTTTGTGGAAGACCCATAATGGGTGCACACACATTTCTACATTACTGTACAGTCTTTACAGCCACACCTACACTTTTCCTCGTAAGTGTATATATTGTAATGTATATGGTTGTAAATTTGACTTGGTCCGCAATCGATATGAACCGTGACTTGATGGATACCGTAATGAAATTGACTGGATTCTTTGGATCTGATATATTTGCATGTCCGTTATATAATAGATATAGAGTGTAACATATTTGTGGATAGTAGTCTATTATGACTTGATCCTCTGGATCGAGAGATTCTATGGTGTAATGGATAGCGCATCTGACCGGCAATCGGAAGATCCTGGGTTCGATTCCCGGGCGGTTCACCTCATTTTTCATTTGTTCGTTATTTCTCTTCCTCGTGTGCAGAACGCTTCTCTATACTTACGTCGTTTCTATACATTAATATACTGTGTGGTCATTGCAGTTAAATGTACATATTCACGATTTGCGAGGGTTCCCTCTCAGGGCATTTGTTTCTGCCCTATGTAGGAGAATTTCGACTTATGACTGATCGAGGCCCGTGGTGTAATGGATAGCGTATCTGACCGGCAATCGGAAGATCCTGAGTTCGATTCCCGGGCGTTCACCTCATTTTTCATTTGTTCGTTATTTCTCTGCCTCGTGTGCAGAACGCTCCTCTATACTTACGTCGTTTCTATACATATATATATATATAATATATATATATATATATATATGTATATACATATATACATATATATATATACACACATATATATATATATATATATATATATATATTATTATATATATAATATATATATATATATATTAGGGTGGCCCTTAGTTGTATGTGATTTTCTGAAATGAAATATTTTTCATCTCCCAACCTCCAATGTTGTTCTAATCCATGGAAAAATGCTCTGTGTAAAATTTCATCTCAATCAGACAATATTAAGATGGCCCCAAAGGCCCTAAATTTTCAGATTTTAACAATATTGATATTTTTTCATATAAAACCGTTTTTATCTTCTTTACACTGTTTTATTCGAAAGAAATATAGAATATGGTCGAAAGAGAATTCAATTTACAATAAATTTAGTTATAGCCATTATTTACTTAAAACCAAAATTCGACGAGATATTCACGGAAATTTAAAAGTATCATAAGTGCGTAAAAAAACCGCTTCTGGAAGGTTCTAGAAAGTTCTGCGCCTGCGGCCTATATAAGCGGCGTAATTATTTGTTGTAAATAAAATTTACTTTCGATTATGCTTTGTGATTATTTTCCCAAACAAAGTTTGCAAATGAATTATAAAGGTTTTATATTAGAAATACCAATTACACTGGTCAACAACAATTTTGTCACAAGGGTTTTGATGGGTGTTCTAAGTGTACTTTTTCATGCTGAATCTAAATATGAAATCAGATTTTTTCTATCAGGCTTAGTTTACTTGTGACGCTATGTTCATTTTTCCTCATTTAGCATGATCACCGGATAAAAAAATAATAACATTATATAATTAAGTATATACAATATTATAATATAAAACATTATAAAAATAATAAATATAATATATTAT
>JAJOZX010008358.1:80000-160000 GCA_023014485.1 Bathynomus jamesi | reverse complement strand
CGCTATACAGAGACCAGTTAATAGCCGCATAGTCAAATATAGACATTAATTTTTAAGTGTTTTGTTTGCTTTAACATGAAAGCCTTATGAAGTATACCATATAAAAGTTCCTAACTGTTAATTCTCACTCTCAAAATTTTGAAGGCTCAACTGAAAGTAAATTCCTATTTAGGCTTACTTGAACGTTGGACCTAGAATTCCCCCGTTGACGGGTATTTCTGAAATCCCGGCTACGAATGGATCAATATCTTCCACAGATTCGTACAAGTGTCTGAACGCTGCTATTGTCTAAAACAATGAAAAAAATTATTAATTTTAGAAGAGCTGTAATGCTTTAAATGTATATGCCTTAAAAATAAGTCTGTTGATTAATTTTCAGCCTCGTGGGCACCAGTATTATATTAACCACTTCACTCCTTCGCGCAAAATATGTGCTATATTCACCGTTTCGTATGATGTACCAGGTACGTCAAAGAAGTGAAGTGGTTAAGACTTATTTATACGCTGTATAAACTCTAAAAATACGCCATAATTTAATTAGATTTATTTCACTGAACCAAATGCAGGGTTTTTTTTTTATAAGGAAAAGTGACTATACTGTAGAAAGGCTATAACAGTGATGTTCATTTCCAAACTGTAGATCTATTATTCAGTTATCAAATATATTCTATAATTTGTCTCAGTACATTTTCATTGGGTATAATGTTCCTACCTTTACAGTTTACAGTTAAATACTTTGGATAACAAGTTTAAAATAAGAACTACGTGGCTTGAAACAATTACATCATTGTGTAAAGGACAGACAGATTTTCTCCATTTTACAGACACTGATGTATACAAATGAACCAATTTTAGTGTTGTAACTATATGTTCGTTCCTTTAACACTAATCCTGCATCCGTCAGTGCATTAGTTATTACACTATCTTGCAAGATGGCTTTATGGCTAACCAGATGGTGGACATCACACCAAATGAGATACCCCAATAATATCCGTTTCCAGTGTATAACGTATTTTCTATATGATATCTGTTTAATACCTGTAACGCCATGGCTGGAGAGGTCTTTTACCTCAAATGAGAATGCTTCAGCTGCAGTCACTAATATAATCATCCGCGACGGCCGTATTCATGAACTCATCCATTTGGGGTACATATTCCTATTTCAACTAGATTCTAAATATTAAAGCAAACATATACTCGTATATACTGTGCTACAGCTTAAAGAGTATCTGCAATTAAAATGTTCTTACTTCTGGCCGCAAGAAATCATTCAAATCGTGAAATGTATTTGCAGGTGGGAGGCCACAAATTGCTCGCAGGTTATTGTAAGAAGGAATCCCGTGGTCTCTCCCTCTTTGGGTATTCATAGCGGCTAAATCCAACCCGAAATCCACTTGAGGTGTCTGGAAACGAATAGCTCTTGAGGATCCATATAAGACTATTTTTATCTCTAGTCTAAAAATTACTTGTCCGTTATCATATTTTCTAAATTTTTACTAAGTGGTTTTCACTGCATAAAATAATGAATTTAGACATCTATTACGCATATTTTTTATAACAAGCATTATTCTGTTTATGTATTGGATAATAAAGCCTTAAACTTATTAATCCTTATTTTAGATCTAATTACATTCTTACCTGGAAAAGTCGATTCGTAAGATCATCCACTACGAAATTATCAAAGGATTGCATAGGTTGCTTAAAAAGTCCTCGAAGCAGCTGATCAACCTTTTTAGGTTGGTAAACAATTCTTGGACGGTTGAAATGCATAAATAATTCAATATTTTCAGTATTTTCGTGAGATTTATCAAATAATCTATGAAAAGAGTAAGGAGAAATTAGTTAAAACTGACTCTACTATATATACACTATCTTCAATTTTATGAAAATTATAGGAAATTTGATATAGAGGTATAAATACAGTAAATATTATATCAACAGTTTCATATTTGTTTATTTAAAAACCCTTTTGAGAAAAGTCTCCAAAACTTATTATTATTGTCAGCGTGTCATCGGAGCGATGTTTCAATTGTTTAATGGGACTGTAATCACAGTTATACGAACTGCAACAATAACATTATTGAAATATTTAAGCATATACATATAGCATATAGCTTGTCACAGTGTTCTGTCATAAACGCTTTTAAATCACAGCATATACTGGGTGGTATATAACCTTTGTCCAGGGGTCTGCAGAAGAATTAGTGATTGACATGTAATATTTGATAGTTTTACATTCTAACATGACCTATTTTATATTTTAGGAAAAAATCTCAACTATGCCAAATGTGCTGAATGACAGCGAGGACCAGAGATTTATTAATCGGATATGAGCCAACGCACTCCGTGAAGCAATGGAAGCAGGAGGGGACGAAGCAATTCGAACGTCGCCAGAGAGATATTACAGAAGCGGTCATAGTAAATTTGTCGTCAAACTGTTCAGCGCTATAGTGCATGGGCTGGCTTGAAACCCTTTTATGTTCAACCAAAACCAATGAAAATACATTTGAACATTGAAGAGCGAATGTGGTTTTGTGATTATCTGAGGGTTTGGGAGGATAAGGATTTCTTGCATCTTGCGCCAAGTGAAGAGTTCTTCGTTTGAACTGTTCGGAGACCGAATTATCAAAATGATCGTGTATGGTCCCTCTCGATCGACGACATCCATGACGATGAGCATTACCGAGAAGTGTCGAAGTGTCAATGTTCAAAACTATTATAATTGGTTTCGGTTGAAATGAAAGGGTTTCGAGTCAGCCCGTGCAGGATAGGGCTGAACAGTTTGACGATAAATTTGCTTTTACCGCTTCTGCAATATCTCTAGCGACGCTCGAATTGCTTCGTCGCCGTTTTCCACTTTCGCATCAATGATTGCTTTGCTCTCTTGTGAGAGCTTTTCCGGTCGTCCTTCCCCAAATTCATAGAGCAGTTATCATAACCTTTTCCCCAGTTTCTGATAACCGACCGTTTACTTCGTCTCAACCTTTCAGCAATCCACTTTCGATTGATAAGTGTTGCTTCTGCTTTCATTATTTTTCACGAAATGCGTTGGCTCGTATCCGATCAATAAATCTCTGGTCCTTGCTGTCATTCAGTACGTTTCGCATGTTCACATTTCTTCCTAAAATATAAAACTGGTCATATTAAAATGTAATCTATCAAGTATAACATATCAATAACTAATCTGTATATAAAGTTCTACATTACATTACCTGATCATTCCTTGTACAAGTGTATGACCAAATCTGAAAGCAGCTGTAGAAAACTCAATCCTGATACTTGGATTCAAAAATCTATCATAATTGAAAATGAATCCATCTCTTCGGGGAAGGAGCCCACATCCTTCCACTGTACTCGTACCTGTCCATGATGATATATTATTTAATGCATAACTATGTTAATTATAATTACATTATCGTCCCAGCACTATATGCATTAAAATTTACTTATATGCCATACAAATACGATAAATAGCCAACTGATTTCCTTTTAACATATGCTAATCATGTTAAAAATTAATTTCAACATAATTAACGTGTGTTCAATTGAAGTGAAGTGGCATGTAAATACCTAATATAAGTGGTAGCCATTCGTTGTACACGATATGTTGAATTTGAGCCACAACTATTCTTCTTGCTTCTTGAAAAATTGTCTCACTAGACCAATGTCGATTAATTTTGGCGAGTTTGCGAGCTATTCTGTTGTGTTGCCTAAGCCAGATTGTATGCATAACCGACAACTGAGGTTGTTCATTTACTCTAGAGTCTCCTGGAAAATCAAAATTTTTTGATTATATTCTAGTATGGACAAATTGCATGCGCAAGAGTATAATCCGCTTCAAAATAATTGATTTTAAAACGAAAATGAAAAAACTTGAAAATTTTTAGTGACCAATATCACAAAATGGTAAACAAATGGACAATAATGGCTTTTATATTTGTGATTATCAACAGTAATTCAACTTTGCAATTTTTAATTCACACAATTATTTATTCTTGAAATGACAACACACCAACAAACTATCCAACCATTCCACCAGTATTAAATACAGTATTTGAATTACTTGATAGTTTCATCTACCTATTAACAGAGAAAAACTTAATTTTGCAGGTTTGTATCTGAGGAAGATATAACTGCAGGATACTCTTAAGTTTAAAGAGGGATTTAATCATACTTTTAAAATACTTAGGTTTTAACCATACGCTACCTGCAAGGAAGCAACTTAGGTCAGTTCCAGAGAAGAAGCAGTCCTCCTGTCTAGCGAACCTATCAGGTGGCAGAAGTTTATTCCTCTGAGTCTTAAGAAGACCTCCACTCTCCTCTCGAAGTTCCTTTTGCTCCTCCTCAGAGGAACCGTATATTGTTGACCCATCTAAAAAGTGTGTTATCTGGTTCATCTGCAGTGAAACAAAATACGACTATAGTATGATGTCAATTATTTGGAGTTGCTAACTCATTGTATAACAATTTTTTCCTAAACATAATTAATGAGCAAATGAGCATTGTGGTTTTATAAAATGCCCTTTCTTTTTAGTTTCAAGAATTACATTTAATGTAAAGATGAAAAAAACAGAACTATTTTACTTGTTCTCTGGGTCCTAACGTGCAGTTATTTGGCGGAGCAGGCAAAGAACGAACAAAATTCATGCATCGATGCCCAAACTTTGAGAAGAAAGGATCGCTTGCTGGAATTGCTATTGGGAAGCATTCTGGATGCAGAAAGGCTGGATCGATAAGTTGCCCGTTTTCATCGCAACATTCTATTCCACTGTCGTTCGCTGTATTATTAAAAATCACATTAGCTATTTAATGAAAAACTTCCAGAGGATAAAATTTTACTCCAAAACTTTCACCGTTTGTTGGGCATAATACTCCTACGTAAGGTAATAAATAGTAATCATTTATAACGTGTGTAAAGACATTCCCAGGTAACATTTTCACAAAGCTTATTTTAAAAATTGTTAATTTGACTGGAAATTATGCCTTATATTTTCATTACAATATCTGAATATTGGCGTGTGGGTCAGGTCGTGATCGATGAACTGTCCCCACTGCATGACGGAAAGAGTGAATTCTCGGCTTGGGTGATCTTGATCAACAACACTGGCTGTTGAAACGACCCGGGCTGATGGTAGTTCTCTTCCAGTAACTGATCTTCGAGGCTCAGAGAGACCTAAACGAAAAAGGTAAAAGGACTTTAGAAAATATTTTCAAATAAATTTCATTTTATCATTATGCTGAATAGAAGATGGTTTCTCAGACCATGAAAATTTCTATTTATAATAGGCATTTACAATGCCATTGGCTCTGCTGTCTACGCAAATGCTCTTATTTTCTAGGCATATATATTTTTAACAATGTAAGATGAATATTCCCTATGTTGCATTGTAAACTCTTTTATATAAAAATAATGTTAAAGTTTATATACAGTTAGCGTATTATTAGAATATAAGATTAAGTTATATTGGTGCCGTCAGAGCAATTCTCTATTCCCTCTTCTCAGTCCCTTCACTTCTCAGGGTTAGCTTATTTATAAACTACACTTTTTATGCACGTGACAGTAAAAAATTTACTGACATCAGACTCATTAACCTAAAAGCTCATATGAACGACTCTACCCAGCGATCAGGGAAAGTGCGAAAAGGGAAAATGTGGCAGAAATTTGAGCAAAGACTATAATTTCAAATAAAATTAATTTGTTCTTAATCACAATGTTTGTATTTATATGACGAGGAAGCCTTTTCGAAGACAAAACTTTTAACCGACGGGACAAATTCTCGAAACGTCGAGAAATTTTTCTTGAATGAGAAATTTCGCGACGAAAGTATTTGAACTTCCACTAATAAAGACAACGAAACAGAATAATCTAATCTGACTCAACCAAATCTGACTGAATGGAACCTAATTTTACCTAATCTAATCTTAACTAACTATATGTTACTTTTATTTACAAAGAAAATTATGAAATTTCCTGTACAATAAAAATCGAATAAAATATTTGTCGACAGAGTTTTAAAAAATTTTTATTCCAGTTTTTGCTGTCTTTTAAAGTGTAATACTCCCATTTATATTCATCAGAAGTATGCTAAATTTCACGTAAATAAGAAATGTAATAAAAACAGACCTTCTGGTTATGTGTGTGTAAGGTTGCAAAAAAAAAAAAAGGTTGTTTTTCGCACGCTTTCTTTACGGGAGGAGGTAGGTTTTGGTTTTAACCTATCCAATAAAAATTCCGTTTACATAGAAAATAAATGTTTTGCTTCAATAAATTATTTTTTAGGTGGTATATAAACCTAAAACATATACAGTATTTCAAATATATATATAAACAGTCTTTTAATTAAATTTAGACCTACAGGCTACAGCATAGGCCTAATAAAAAAAATTCAGATTCTTTTATATTTTAAGCAAAAATATAGATAAGCAGCTAGCCAATAAAATAATTACTAAATATTATGAGCACAAAGAAAAATATTTAGCATGCGTGTAAAAATTATAAAATATTTTATAATAATTAATGTTAGGACTAGGCCCCAGAGCGGTGTTTATCAATCTTTTTCGTGCTGGCGATCCCATTTTGACATTAATAAAAACCTCACGACTTCCATTCCCCAAATGATGCAGCACACACTTCAGCTGCAAAAACAGCTCCCGAACTATTTCCCACGTGATGATAGAAGATTTGGTAGAAGGTGGATCCGTTCAATCAAAGGGTGGTAGAGTCTGGCGAACTTGCGGGAAACCTACACGATAAATTGATTGAACCTTCTTCTGACAAGACCCTACAGTTGTCATTCCCGTCAGAAATTTTGTATTATTGAGACTTATTCAGAATTATTATTTAGAATATCCAGAATTGGTATCTAAAACATTGAAATTTTTTTATTTTTTTGCAACCTCGTATCTATGCGAATTAGGGCCGGCTCAAGGCCATGGCTAACCGGGCAGTTGCCCAGAGCGCAATGTGCTGAGTCGCACCAAAAAACGGAAAGAAAATAATTAATAAATGAATAAAAAGAAATCCAAAATATAAAAATCGTCTGACATGCAGTGAAATTGTTCAGGAGTGTCTATTTTATTTCTTATTGTTATTTCTTATTTCTTATTTGTAGTTTTTTATCCTTTCAACCTTTCAAATGTTCCGTGCGATAATTCCTCATTTCACGAAGGTCAAGCTTGTTGCCCCTCCTCTCGAGTTGGCCTGGTGAAGTAGAGAGTTGGTTTTTTGTACTCTCCACCTCACATAGCCAAGTACGCCCGGCTCATCTGGGATTGTTCTAAGCCAGGCGTCTAATCTTCTTTTGAAGATGTCCACCGCAACAGCACTCGTGTTAAAGTTTATATATAATAATGTTGTTGTAGTGTTACAGTAGTTGTGATAGGCATGATCTGCTTGACCGGAATCATGTTGGTTATCATTTAAACTTTTTCTGAGTTTCCAAAAAGTCATAGATTTTTTCCCTAACTACTCTTTCAGATATTTTAGTGAGATGAGATGTAAGCGACACTGGCCTATAGCTTTTGGCCTCGGATCGATCCCCTTTATATATTGGGACTATGCTCGCTCTCTTCAGGATGCCCGGAATTTCTCCCGTGTCTCGTGATCGTCTCCATATCCAATATAGGGGCTCAGCGATTGCATTCTTGCAGTTTTTGATCAGTGTGGCATTCCATTTGTCCGGTCCTGCCGCCGAGTGTGCTTTAAGTTTCCCTATAGCTTGTGTAATATCACCTGTTGTAAAGTCGGGGTCCATTATACTTTCCCCTTGTAACAATAAAACCCACACTAATAGACGGAGTTTATTTCCGTAAGAGTTTCTGGCATCCTCTTCGGGTGGATACAGGTCACATTTCGACCTCCACCTAAAACGTGAAGTTTTACATTACTTCCCTTTGTAGTTCTTCTTCAAAGAACGTGTTTCTATTGCATATCAGTTTGTCAGATTTGGAGATACTGAAAGATGATTCGTACTGAGCTCTTAATATTTCAGATACTTCTGTTAGCTCATTAGATAAAACACTGTCTTTATTTTTCGGAGGTCCGATAGTGGTGTGATTTTTCGACTTCCTTTTTGCAAAATTGTAGAAGTACATTGTGTTAACCTTTATCGCTTCTATAGCGTCGTCGTCTTCTTTTTTTGTATGCTTCTCAATTAGGTCCTGTATGACGCAATCTACAGTATATTCTGAGTTTATCATTTAATATTTTACTGATGTTTTCTTTGCAGTTTCTTAATTTTGCACTCACTCTTTTTCTCTTTCGGAACACTGACCGCTTTTGTCTCTCGAACCTGCTTCTCTTTCCGCTTTGTTGTATTTTTGGGACATGTATTTTCACAATTTCTAGCGTCTTCTCCTCTAAGGTCATTAGCATCTCTTCCGTTGTCTTGGCCTTGAAGATGGTTTTCCAATCTATTGCTTCCATGTTGGATGCAACACCTTCTTAGTTTATAGCTTTGGAGTGAAAATAAAAAAATTCGAATTTGCTTCTTTCTGTAGTGTGTGTCCTTTCCTTTCCTGTTGTTTTTATATTGGTTGTTATTTCAATAATGTTGTGATCAGATATTATAGTTGGGGATATTTCTATGTTGTCAATTAGGTTTGTTGTTGTTTGTGAATACCAAATCTAGGCAGTTGTTTTTTCTTGTGTTTTCTGTTATTTCTTGTGTTAACGTAAATTCATCGGCTAGAGCTAGTAGCATTTTCGCCTGCTCCTGGTCTTCCAGTGTGCCCCCCTTGTCCTGGTGTATACTGTACATTATCGTGTATCATGCTCAGGTCGAATATTGAAAAACTTGGAATTTCAAGATTGGCAATATGTATTCCTGTGTAAAACTGAATTTTAAGAGGGGTTCGTCTTCTGCAACGTTTGCGAAAAATCGGATTTAAGTGTTCAAAATCGCACTTTTTTGTCGAAAAATGGGACTTTTGGCCAATTTCAAAGACTTGGTAGCCTCAAATGACCTCCATATGTTCCATATTGTTCACATACACACTTAAGCATTTCTATGGGCAGGCTTGGACACATTTAAGATCAGCCAAAGTGGTTCATAACCCCTAAAATAACCAAAATCACCCAAAATGGCCCAAAATTAAGGAAGTGTATGATTTTTAGTCTCCTGTACACCACATTTCGCGGCTGTTCTCTTCATCAGGCAGAATCTTTTTGTTCTTCTTTCTTGGTCTTGCATTTTCTTTTTTTTAGAAACGCCTCCACCAATTTTTATTTTATTTTCTTTTCGGCATCACTGAGTGTGATGGCAGCTGCCCCCCCTTTCCGCAAGCTGCTGTGACGTTGAACCTTTTTTTTGCAATTGCAATTCTTCTTTAATATTTGTATAAGTCCCTCCTCCACCCCCAGCTTGTAAAAATATGCTGGTCAACTGAATGTTTTGAGAGTTTTTCTTCTGAAAGCATCTTGATTTGTGAAGCAGGTCTTGTTGAGATCTAAAACATGTTAATAATGTCTTGCTTTGACTTGAAAACTGGCAGCAATTCTTTGTGATCGATCCTAGCACGAACAAAACCATCTCTTCTCTCTTGCCCATACACTGCATGAGCTGCAGCTGAAACTTCCTGGACTGCTCTTTCACAGCTTTGAGTGTGAACTGAGAAGCTCCTCAACCTTCTCCTCTTGACATCTTACAAGTGAAGAGTGGTTCATACAGTTTCTCCTTATCCCAATTAATCAGAGTAATTGGAGAAGTGGCATCAAAATTCAGTCTAGGCTTTCTATGAGTTCTCAGACTCATGTCTCCATACTCAGACTTACCTCTGATCTTCTTGATCATCTCAACCCCCATGCCCTCTCGTCCTCATCCTCACTGCACAGGAGGGAGGCAATGAGGTTCTCACTAAGAGCATGATATGCTCCACGAACTATCACATGAGTTATTATGTTCCTGACTTCAGAGGTCTGGCTTCTCAGCAGTTCCAGAGCGGTCACAATATGGTGAGGTCCAAACCTCATGTGGTGCTTCACCTTGATCTCAAAATACATCTTGAAGTAGAAGTCCAGGCACAACTTCAGCAGCACCTCCAGCTTCTTCAACACCTCCCCCTTCAGACCATGCTGCCTCATCCACAGCATCAATAGAGCCTCACCTGTAGTCAGCCAGCGTGACTGACTCAGTTGGCCATACTTCAGACCAGCAGCTTCCTTGCTCAAATCTCCTGTCTTGAGTGCTTTGATCAGTAGGTAGCAGTTCTTCTGGTCAGTGCTAAGGTTCTGGACAATGTCTTCTGGCAGTTCAATTATATCTTCTTCTCCTGGCAGAGCCTTGAAGCTAAAGTTGACAGGTATGTCATTGATCTTCTCCAAAAGTTTTCCTATTGGGCCACTGAACCCAGACTTGTGCGTGTAGGGACCATCAAAGCTTGATGATCATGTGCCTGAGGCTGAGTTCATTAATATGTACCTGGCATATCATCCAGCGACATTTGTGACTTAGCAGTCTCTCCAAGTGAATGATGGCTCCTCCATCAGGTCCTGTGTTTGTGTTAGTAGAGTCACCACCAAGGACCACAATAGTATCTTTAGCACCATGAGCACTAATCCACTCAAACAGAGCTTGAGCTATCTTCAGTGCAGGTTTCTCATTTCCTTCAGGTTCTTCTGGTGTACAATGGAAGAGATACTTCCCCTCAGGTTCCCAGGTAACACTATAGTGCTCTTCAGTTGTAATATCAGGATGGAAGCGGCCAGTTTCTTCATTGTACCTCATGATCTTTGTCTTTTTATCTTATTTTTCATCAAAGAAAATTCCCTTGATCTCCTCTCCCTCTGTCCTTTTCTCCAGGGCCTCCACCGAGACACCTATTACAGACTCCTTGCCCCTCCACATCTTCATCCTGTCAACAGCTAGATATGTCTTATCAGCAGATAGATGGCCAGCTTTGATGAGACCTTGCAAGAAGCCAGTTGCAATGGCTGCTGCAGGAGTGTTTGCCACCTTGAACCTGACTGCAGCCGCAGCAGTGCTTGAGATATCCATGTAGTTCCTCCTGGCAGAGGTGGAGACTTTGCCAGTGTTGACACTGGAGCTTGTGCTGGTGCATGCAGTACTGGAAAAATCTGTGTCAGCAGTAGGACTGCTCTGCCTGGAGACTCTTGCAAGGAAGTCACCTCATCTTCATCATTCGTCAGCCAGACTCTGTACTGAACGGACGCATTTCATGAGCTCTCTGATTTTGCATCTACTTTTGTATATTGCTGAAATTTTACTTTGGATAGTTTTTGAATTTTATATACTTGCGTTTAAATTTACATTGTTATAGTTAAGTAATTGAATATTAGTGGTTTTTAGCGATTTAGAAGTTTTCATAGCGTGCCGGCTTAATTTAACTTATACCTGTGACGGTTTAAATTTTTAACTCCGCGATGCCGTCGCAGAAAGCGTCGTGTGTTAGGTGTGGGGTTAACCGGTGGTATTCGGAATTTAAGGATTATAACGGCGGTCCAGTGGCGATTACCGATAGATCAGTTTGTTTCTTTTGCAAGTTCATGGAGGAATTAGTGGACATAAAACGCAGTGTACGTGAGGTAGCGGATAGACTTGCAACGCTTGATGATGGCAGGGTTAGGGCTACGGTTGACGGAAGCCGAACCAATATTAACGTTGAAGACGTTAGTAATTTGAAGGGTGAGGTGCGTAACTTAGTTTCTAGTTTAGGTAGCTTGTCGGGAAGGTTAGATAGAGTTGAGGAAGAGGTTAAGGTTAGTCCGAGAGTAGTAGATAGCGAGGGATTTAGAGAGGTTAAGGGTGGAGCTAGGCGGCGTACATTAGGTGATAGGAATCCCCCCCCTATCGAGGTTTCGAACCCTTTCGCCCATTTGGAAAGGGACGTGAATGAGGGGGAAACTATTTTAATTGGGGATTCTTTAGTGCGCCACATGGACAAAGAATTCGTTAAACGGAATCCAACCAAGAGGAGGAGGGTCTGTCTCCCAGGGGCCAGGGTTGACAGAGTTAGAGACGAAGTGGATAGGGTTGACGTTGCTTCCCGTCACTCAATGTTGGTGACGATGGTAGGAGGCAACGACTCGTATAGGCCCGATACGAGAGTGCCTGACCTTTTGGAGAGATATAGGGGGTTAATTAGGTCCCTGAAGGCGAGGTCAGATAGGTCTTTAGTTCTAGGTATTACCCCTAGGCACGGGTTGGGTCTTAGAATTACATCCAAAACAATATTTTTGAATAATAAATTAGAAGAGATTTGTGCTGAGGAAAGTGTACCCTTCGTAAAGCTGTGGTCCGAATTCAATGATCCTAGCCTTTTTATAAAAGATGGGGTGCATTTTAATGAAATAGGTAATGCTAGGCTAGGTAGGTTAATAGACGAAAGCGTGCGAAAGCTGTATAGGTCGAAGCCTTCTTTAAACGTTGTGGGTCCGGGAAACGGGGGCCCGACGTGATAAATAGTTCAAAACGCGGGCCCGTGGTAAAAAATAACTTAAACGTTTTTTATTGCAACGCGCGTAGTATTAGAAATAAATTAAATGAATTTAAGGCGGTAATTTATTCCGGCAACTATGATATAGTTGCTATCACTGAAACTTGGTTAAATACCGTGACTCGGGACTTGTTGGGGGAACTTGAGATACCGGGTTTTAAACTCTTTACTAATGATAGGTTACATAGATTTGGAGGCGGCGTTTTGCTGTACATTCGTAATTCCCTTAGGGCTATCGAGGTTAAGTTAGATTTTCCGGCAGCAATTAATGCGATCTGTGTTGAAGTTAGGGCGCGTAGTATTAGTTTTATTTTTGTTGTTGTTTATAGACCTCCCGTTCAACCCCTCGATATAGATACTAGATTTTACTCACTTCTTGGTAATTTTATTGACAATCGGAATAGTATAATTGTCGGAGACTTTAACTGCCCTAATGTTAATTACGAGAATTTTACGGGTAATGAAGGGTTTGAGATTGGTTGAGTTTATGGAAGATAACTTTTTACGACAGATAGTTACCGAACCAACGCGCGGTGATAATATTTTAGATTTGGTGATGACGAACGGCGAGAATATAGTCGAAGGTTTAGAAGTAGGCGAGAGTTTAGGATGTAGCGATCATCAAATTCTTAGGTTTAAGTTATTGATAGAAAACACTAAGGATAGTAACGTAATAGAAGTCCCTGATTTTCGTAGGGCTAATTTTGATAGTTTCGCGGATAGGATGAGAGTAGTGGACTGGGATAACTTATTTATGGGTAATGACACAAATTTGCGTTGGGTGGCGTTTAAAGAAAGTTTTAGGAATATTGAAAGGGAGTTTATTCCTCGTAGGCCCAAGCGCGCTAGTAATCGTGGTAGACCGAAGTGGTGGAGTAGGGAAATAGGAGAGTTAATAAACGAGCGTAATAGAGCGTATAGACTTAGTAAGCGTAATGGCCAGGTAGCTAACTTTAATAGATATATCGAGCTTAGACGTCAGGTTAAAAGATCAGTTAGGAGCCAAGCGTAATTTAGAGATACTTATAGCTGCGGATAGTAAACATAATCCAAAAAAGTTTGTTGAATACGTTAATAATCGTAAGCCGGTAAAAAATAACATAGGCCCTCTAGTGGATGTTAAT
Organism: Bathynomus jamesi; assembly: GCA_023014485.1. Taxonomy (NCBI): domain Eukaryota; kingdom Metazoa; phylum Arthropoda; class Malacostraca; order Isopoda; family Cirolanidae; genus Bathynomus; species Bathynomus jamesi. Next base: position 146,423 of record JAJOZX010008358.1, on the reverse strand, counting down.
GGCGCTTTGGCTTCTGACGCTCAGGCGATGGCGGGTATTTTCAATAACTTTTTTGCGACAGTCTTTACCGTAGAAGACGTAAATAATGTCCCCGACGTGGACGATATCGTTCCATTTAGTAGCGAGACTATTTTGGAAGAAATAACTGTTTACGAGGCTGAGATTGCGCATTATATCGATAGGCTGAAAGTTAGCAAGGCTCCAGGCCCTGACGCTTTTTATCCCAGACATTTGAAAGATTTGAAAGAAGTTATCGTAGGCCCTTAACGAAGATCTTTAATAGTCACTCGAAACGGGGATTATTCCTGAAGACTTTAAATTAGCTAACGTCACGCCTATTTTTAAAAAAGGCGACCGCGCGGTAGCTAGCAATTATAGGCCCATTAGCTTAACGTCAATTGTAGGTAAACTTTTGGAATCGTAGTTAGGGATCGTATTATCGATCACTTAGAAAGTGAGATTTGATAATAGTAGTCAGCATGGGTTTCGACGCCATAGGTCTTGTTTAACTAATTTGTTAGAATTTTATAACGAAATAGTGCGCGAATACGATAGGCATAGAGCAGCTGACGTTATTTATTTAGATTTTAAAAAGGCGTTCGATACAGTTCCGCATAGGAGACTAATTGCGAAGGTTAAAGCGCACGGTATACGCGGTCAGGTAGCTAACTGGTTAGAAGAATGGCTTCGTGCTAGGAGACAGAGGGTCGTAGTTAATGGTAGTGAATCAGGGTGGTTAGATGTAGGTAGCGGTGCCCCACAGGGTTAGTGTTAGGCCCATTGCTATTCGTAATTTACATTAACGACATAATGTAGGATTGACTAGTAACGTGTCAAAATTCGGGACGATACTAAAATAGGCGGTAAGGTTGTTAACGAGGACGATAGAAATAGGATTCAAGACGATGTAAATAGGATATGGAGTGGACAGATAAGTGGCAGATGCAATTTAACGTAGAGAAATGTAAAGTTTTGCATATAGGTTCTCGCAACAATAATTACGCGTATACGATGGATGATAGGGAGTTAGCGAGCGTTGACGAGGAAGTAGATTTAGGCGTACGCGTATCTAAGGATTTAAAGGTTAGGAACCAGTGCCTGGAGTCTTGCGCAAAAGCTAATAGGATGTTAGGTTTCATAGTGCGTAATTTCGAATTTAAATCGAAGGATATTATATTGCCCCTTTACAAGTCCCTAGTCAGGCCTCATTTAGAATATGCAGTTCAGTTTTGGTGCCCGTACTTGCGTGAGGATATTGATAGGTTAGAAAGGGTTCAGCGTCGTGCCACGAAACTTATTCCGTCATTGCGCAATAAGCCTTATGAAGATAGGATTAATGAGTTAGACCTGTATTCACTCGAAACTAGGAGATTAAGGGGGAGCTTATTGAAGTTTTCAAAATCGTTAATAACATCGATAACGTAAATTTTGACAAATTGTTCACTTTTGATAATAGTAATACTCGCAATAACGGATTTAAGTTGCGTGGCAGGCGTTTTATTACTAATATCGCTAAAAACTTCTTTACGTTTAAAGTAATTGATAAATGGAATAATCTTCCCGCGTCAGTCGTTCATTCTACCAGCGTTAATATGTTTAAGAACCATCTTGACAGACATTTTAAAGGTATTAACGTTGTTTAATTTAAAAACAACAAAGTTAGCAACAGAAGCTCTGGTGGTGGTGCTCGAGGATGAGTCTGTTGACGATGAATGCCAGCTTGTGACATGCCAGCGTGTGATGCAGCAATAAAATTAAAAAAAAAAAAAAAAAAATTAGACTAACACGAATGTAGATGTAGCTCATAGCGTAAACTAACCCACTTTTTGTTTAACTTACCTACTTTTTTTTTTTTTTTTTTTTTTTTTTTTGCATTTTCTTCTTTCTTGCATGTTTGTAGTTTGCATGGTATGACAGTGAGTTAAGACTGTGTTTGCATGGTTTGTAAGCGTTCTTATTTTACTTCTTTTCATCTTTCACCCTCTCCTATTCTCTCCGACTATTTTTCGACTTGTCGGCAGTGGCCGGCGGATGATGAGGTGAGACACTTTTCCTCTTTTTCTGAATGAATGTTAACCCATGAGTGATAGGTGTTGCTCTTACTTAACCCCTTATTCTCTTCTCTTCTCTTAACCCGCTACTCTTTCCTTTCTCTCGGGCTAACCTTAGAGTGGATCTTAGGGTCTTTGTTAGCCTTAGCTTCTGTAGATCATCATCATCACCATCATCAGCACCACATGAGGTTTGGACCTCACCATATTGTGACCGCTCTGGGACTGCTGAGAAGCCAGACCTCTGAAGTCAGGAACATAATCACTCATATGAAAGTTGGTGGAGCATATCATGCTCATAGTGAGAACCTCATTGCCTCCCTCCTGTGCACTAACGCGCGTAGTATTAGAAATAAATTAAATGAATTCAAGGCGATAATTTATTCCGGCAACTACGATATAGTTGCTATCACTGAAACTTGGTTAAATACCGTGACTCGGGACTTGTTGGGGGAACTTGATATACCGGGTTTTAAAATCTTTACTAATGATAGGTTACATAGGTTTGGTGGCGGCGTTTTGCTGTACATTCGTAATTCCCTTAGGGCTATCGAGGTTAAGTTAGATTTTCCGGCAGCAATTAATGCGATATGTGTTGAAGTTAGGGCGCGTAGTATTACTTTTAATTTTATTGTTGTTTATAGACCTCCCGTTCAACCTCTCGATACAGACTCTAGTTTTTACTCACTTCTTGGTAACTTTATTGACAATCGGAATAGTATAATTGTCGGAGACTTTAACTGCCCTAATGTTAATTATGAGAATTTTACTGGTAATGAGGAGGGTTTGAGATTGATCGAGTTTATGGAAGATAACTTTTTACGACAGATGGTTACCGAACCAACGCGCAGTGATAATATTTTAGATTTGGTGATGACGAACGGCGAGAATATAGTTGAAGGTTTAGAAGTAGGCGAGAGTTTAGGATGTAGTGATCATCAAATTCTTAGGTTTAAGTATTGATAGAAAACACTAAGGATAGTAACGTAATAGAAGTCCCTGATTTTCGTAGGGCTAATTTTGATAGTTTTGCGGATAGGATGAGAGTAGTGGACTGGGATAACTTATTTAAGGGTAATGACACAAATTTGCATTGGGTGGCGTTTAAAGAAAGTTTTAGGAATATTGAAAGGGAGTTTATTCCTCGTAGGCCCAAGCGCGCTAGAAATCATGGTAGGCCCAAGTGGTGGACTAGGGAAATAGGCGAGTTCATAAACGAGCGTAATAGAGCGTATAGACTTAATAAGCGCAATGGCACGGCAGCTAACTTTAATAGATATATCGAGCTTAGACATCAGGTTAAAAGATCAGTTAGGAATGCCAAGCGTAATTTAGAGATACTTATAGCTGCGGATAGTAAACATAATCCAAAAAAGTTTGTTGAATACGTTAATAATCGTAAGCCGATAAAAGATAACATAGGCCCTCTAGTGGATGTTAATGGCGCTTTGGCTTCTGACGCTCAGGCGATGGCGGGTATTTTCAATAACTTTTTTGCGACGGTTTTTACCGTAGAAGACGTAAATAATGTCCCCGACGTGGACGATATCGTTCCATTTAGTAGCGAGACTATTTTGGATGAAATAACTGTTTACGAGGGTGAGATTGCGCATTATATCGATAGGCTAAAAGTTAGCAAGGCTCCAGGCCCTGACGCTTTTTATCCCAGACATTTGAAAGATTTGAAAGACGTTATCGTAGGCCCCTTAACGAAGATTTTCAATCAGTCACTCGAAACGGGGATTATTCCTGAAGACTTCAAATTAGCTAACGTCACGCCTATTTTTAAAAAAGGCGACCGCGCAGTAGCTAGCAATTATAGGCCCATTAGCTTAACGTCAACTGTCGGTAAACTTTTGGAATCCGTAGTTAGGGATCGTATCATCGATCACTTAGAAAGTAGAGATTTGATTAATAGTAGTCAGCATGGGTTTCGACGCCATAGGTTTTGTTTAACTAATTTGTTAGAATTTTATAACGAAATAGTGCGCGAATACGATAGGCATAGAGCGGATGACGTTATTTATTTAGATTTTAAAAAGGCGTTCGATACAGTTCCGCATAGGAGACTAATTGCGAAGGTCGAAGCACACGGTATACGCGGTCAGGTAGCTAAATGGTTAGAAGAATAGCTTCGTGCTAGGAGACAGAGGGTCGTAGTTAATGGTAGTGAATCGGGGTGGTTAGATGTAGGTAGCGGTGTCTCAGGGTTCAGTGTTAGGCCCATTGCTATTCGTAATTTACATTAACGACATAGATGTAGGATTGACTAGTAACGTGTCAAAATTCGCGGACGATACTAAAATAGGCGGTAAGGTTGTTAACGAGGACGATAGTAATAGGCTCCAAAACGATGTAAATAGGATTATGGAGTGGACAGATAAGTGGCAGATGCAATTTAACGTAGACAAATGTAAAGTTTTGCATATAGGTTCTCGCAACAATAATTACACGTACACGATGGATGATAGGGAGTTAGCGAGCGTTGACGAGGAAGTAGATTTAGGCGTACGCGTATCTAAGGATTTAAAGGTTAGGAACCAGTGCCTGGAGTCTTGCACAAAAGCTAATAGGATGCTAGGCTTCATAGCGCGTAATTTCGAGTTTAAATCGGAGGATATTATATTGCCCCTTTACAAGTCCCTAGTCAGGCCTCATTTAGAATATGCCGTTCAGGTTTGGTGCCCGTACTTGCGTGAGGATATTGATAGGTTAGAAAGGGTTCAGCTTCGTGCCACGAAACTGATTCCGTCATTGCGCAACAAGCCTTATGAAGATAGGATTAAAGAGTTAGACCTGTTTTCACTCGAAACTAGGAGGTTAAGGGGGGAGCTTATTGAAGTTTTCAAAATCGTTAATAACATCGATAATGTAAATTTTGACAAATTGTTCACTTTCGATAATAGTAATACTCGTAATAACGGATTTAAGTTGCGTGGCAGACGTTTCATTATTAATATCACTAAAAACTTCTTTACGTTTAAAGTAATTGATAAATGGAATAATCTTCCCGCGACCGTCGTGAACTCTACCAGCGTTAATATGTTTAAGAACCGTCTTGACAGACATTTTAAAAATATTAACGATGTTTAAAATAAAAAAAAACAATTAGTAACAGGAGCTCTGGTGGTGGTGGTCGAGGATGAGTCTGTTGACGATTAATGCCAACTTGTGACATGCCAGCGTGTGATGCCAGCAATAAAATTATTAAAAAAAAAAATTAGACTAACACGAATAGATGTAGCTCGTAGCGTAAACTAACCCACTTTTTGTTTAACTTTACCTACTTTTTTTTTTTCTTATCGTCTCCTTACTTTGCATGTCTGTAACTCTCTTTTCTTGCATGTTTGTAGTTTGCATGGGATGACAGTGAGTTAAAACTGTGTTTGCATGGTTTGTAAGCGTTCTTATTTTACTTCTTTTCATCTTTCACCCCTCTCCTATTTTCTCCGACTATTTTTCTGACTTGTCGGCAGTGGCCGGCGGATGATGATGGTGAGTCTTTTTTCTCTTTTTCTGAATGAATGTTAACCCACGAGTGATAGGTGTTCCTCCTTACTTAACCGCTTATTCTCTTCTTTTCTCTTAACCCCCTACTCTTTCCTTTCTCTCGGGCTAACCTTAGAGTGGATCTTAGGGTCTTTGTTAGCCTTAGCTTCTGTAGATCTGTAAATCATCAGCTCTAAGCAGTAGCTCCTTTTCTTCTTCCTCGTTTCTGTTTCTCTTCTCAGCTGCCTTCTGTTCTTCCTCCTTCCTCTTAGCAGCCTTCACCTGCTTCACTGTTTCTTTCACATCAACAGATGTCATCCGGAAGCCAGAAACTTCTGAGGTTTTGATCCTCTGGTAATGGAGCCATTCTAGCTCTAGCTTTGGAACCTTCTGAGGCAGAGGACAGTCACAGTTGACATGAACTCTAGCACAACCAGAGCAGCCAGATGGTTCAGCTCCACAGAGAGTGATATCATGTCTGCAGGTTGTTATGTCAAACAATGTATCAAGTTCAGATATTCTCTTCTCTCTCTTTGCAGCCTTCACTCTGCCATTCACTAGGTCAATCATTTCATTCCACCTGACAAGAATCTTCCTGGCAATGGATCTCTCTTGAATGATCACAGGAGGAGTGAACTTGGCATTGCTTTTGCGCCACTGTGCCAGTACCAGTGATGCCAAGTCCTTAGCCAAATCTTGCAGAGGGTACTGAGCTCTCTTCATACCATCCAGAAGCAGCTTCTTTTCCTGAAGGAGGATTCCTCGCTGAAACACAGCTCTCCAGGTTGGAACTTCTGTGGGAAATAACTGCTTGCCTGGACCCACCAGATCACTCAGCTTTGAACCAGAACTTTTTCTGGTCTTTCGTCCTTGCTTAGCCATGGTGGCTACACAATCTTCACCAAGCTTTGTATCTGAAACATATAAAATTATCACAGTGAAACTCTAGTAACCTATAACAGCTGTTACAATGGTTTTGTTTGGTAAGAAACCGGTCTGTTACATTTGTACTACAGTGTATGTCCTGCACAGCTGTTCTGTACATAACCAGAAAACGAAAAAGTGGAAATTTGAACACTTAAACGTGATTTTTAGCAAAGGTTCAAGAAAACAAACCCCTCCTAAAATTTAATTTTACATGGGAATACATACTGCCAGTCTTGAAATTCGCGCATGAATGAGCATAATACACCCTACTGTACATATATATTTTCCTATCCTTTTATATTTCATGAATGGGAAATTAAAACCACCACAGAGAAAAATGTTTTGGGTTGAAGAATGTAGATGTTTTTCACTCAGTTTCTGCCCTCTGTAATGGAATCTGAGACTTTTGAAGTTGGCTTATTCAGGGGTCTGTACATTATAATTAGTACCATATTTAATTTTTCAACTTTTGCTGCTACACATTCTACGTAGCTGTTTGAAGTACTTATAGTCATTTCTGCCATATGCCTTTCGCGTGCGTAAATAGTACATCCTCCTTTACGTTTTATTGTTCTATCGGCTCGGAGTATGTTATAGTTGTTAATTTGTGTTTCTTTTTTGTCAACACAAAAGTCAGTGTTCACAGTTCGCCTGACAGTCATTTAGATGGGTTTCCGTGAGGCATGCAAAGTCTGCTCCGGTTTCTTGCGAGAGTTCTTTCAGGTATATGACTTTGTCCGGGGAATGATTTGATTTAAGGCCCTGAATGTTGGCTAGGATTATTTTTAATTTTTCGCTATCGTTTTTACATTTATGTAGTTCCGATTCGTTTTCCAGTGGTGGTGCCGGTTTCGTTGCCTTGTGATCCTCCGAGAATTTTTCTAGCTTTATCTTTTACGATACTTGTTGTCCCGATATCGCATGAAGTGTCTTTGTATGTGCCTTCTGTACGGCTCTTGGATTCCTGTATTTGTCAGTTGACTTTGTATTTGCTGGATGGTATTTAGCAGTTGAATTGTGTTGGCTACATCTAAAAGTCGGTAGCCCTCTTTGATGCTGGTTTTTTCTGTTCACCTGTCGCGTTCCTTTGAAGATGGTGGTAATGGCATTGTTGTCCGTATTTGCACTTCCCATATCTTGCATACGTGTTGTAGAGAGTAGGATGGTGGAACTTGCACTTGTTTTTAAATTTGCAATATCCTTTTGTGTGATGTGAGTTACATAACGTGGGGTGTGCATAGATGCATTTTCAGTATTATAATTATTGTCATTTCTTACGTTTCCAATTCTTGTCGGCCGTATATTTTCTATTTTAGTTTTTATCTTTTTATCATTATCCTCGTTGGGCAGTTTTACCATATCGCAAATTTTACTTATCTCTTTTCTTTCTTTTACGTATTCATTCCGTGTTATATTTTTATTTGTTCCTCTCTCATCCACCCAGTTTAGCATTGTGGCATTTTGGTACTCTTGTTTCCCCATTATCCCTCCTTTTCCGTAGCACTCGTATTCGCATTCTTCACTCCTTTAAATACCGCAAAAAGAGTTGTACATGCATCACACAGAAATTTGATCCCCGCTATTTGTTCGACAGGAGGGATATTTTTCTATCATCCCAATTCATACAGATAAGGTCGTGCAGCTTTTGACAGAATAACACCTGATTGCCGCATTTTCAGTTGTTTCCAAATAAAACAAACTGCAAATTAGGTGAGAATTTGAACCCATGTTCATGCCATTCATTAATTATCGTCGTCTCTCAAAAAGAAATACACACATTTTTTTCCTTTCTTTTTCCTTTCTTTCGCTGGGTGTCGGTCACGAGGGTTTTATGACCTTTGCGTTTTATGACTTTTTCCTGCCTTATTTCAAACTTTTCTCGAATGCCAACCGTGTTACAATTTAAATATATACTTTAAACGGGTGATAACACTGGCCAACAAAATGAAACTTTTTTTCTCATCACAAACATGATCACACTTTTCTTAATGCATCTTTCGCGCTGATTCCGAATCTGGTTTTATTTCTTTTCTAGCACGTATAGTTATATAGATACACTGGTTTTTATATTTTTAAGTTTTTGATATTGCTATAAGAAAATTTATGGATGTATAGATCACACTTAGGAATGCTAAACAACAAATACATCATATACCTTATTCAATGTACTTATAAATAAAGAATATATACATTATTTTATTAAAAGCGCTGTGAGTGTGATTTCCTTTTGTAAATTTGGCCTGGATTGTCACGATACAGCATCCAACAATGGTCCGCCATCATGCTTTTATTCCAATATCCTTGGTAGCGCTTCTCCATCATCTGAATATCTTGATGGAAGCGCTCTCCTTGCTCGTCACTCACTGCACCAAGGTTTTCAGGAAAGAAATCTAAGTGGGAATGCAGGAAGTGAATTTTTAACGACATTCGACACTCCATTTCTTTGAAGGCATCAAGGAGGTTCTTGACTCCATCCTTATACGCAGGTGACTTGTTGCTTCCAAGAAAGTTTTCACATATCCATTTGAACGCCAGCCAAGCCTTCAATTCCAGCGGACTTAGGACTTTTTCAAATTCAGTGTCATTCAAAACCTCCCTTATTTGTGGCCCAACAAAAATTCCTTCCTTCAATTTTGCTGCAGTAACCTTCGGAAATTTCCTTGAAAGGTATTGGAACCCTTCAGAATTGACTTTACCCATTGCTTTAACAAAATTCTTCATTAAACCAAGTTTAATGTGAAGAGGTGGCAGATAGATCTTTTGGGGATCCACTAAAGGGACAGACTGGACATTGCTTATCCCTGGGACATATGTATACCTAAGTGGCCAGATGGACGGAATGGGCAATGGGGATGGATGGCATTATATTACCATTATGCAAAAGAACTGCTTTCAGGCTTCTCTGCGACGAATCAATAAGGAGGCGCCACTCAGATGCCACATACGTCTGAGATATGGCTGTAAATAGTCCATTGATGTCATGGCAATAACAGAGAGGACCGTCTACTGAAAAGAATGCTGTTAATTCAAAATTCCGTTTTCGGTAGTAACTAATACGAACATTGTTCTCAAGTAAATTGTTCTCCTTTAGTCTTGAGGCGAGAAGCTCTGATTTCTCTTTAGACAGCGATAAGTCTCTAACAAGATCATTCAACTGTCCTTGGGTTAACTTTTTAGGCTCTAAATGTCTACCTTCAAAAGTGTACTCTGGTTCTGTAGATGGTCCGGAAACGCCAGTTGCACCTTCATCACTTTCCATGTCATCTATGATAGAATCTAGCCTATCTACAATCTGGTGTTTCTTCTTGGCAGAAAACCCCATTAAGTTCACACTACAAAAATAACAGTCTTCATGATGATCTCTCGGCTCCCTCCATATCATGGGTATGGCAAATGGCATTGAAGCTTTCTTTTTGTTAAGCCAATCACGTAATCCATTTGAACAGCCAGAACAGATTTGATGTGGCGCCCATGGTTTATCTTGGTCAACTAGATGGCAACCAAAGTATAGCTTGTATATTTTCTTAATGTCGGTTGTAATACTTCGTCGCTGTGTTTTAGTTGTCAACTGGCCGCATACGAAACAGAACTTGTCGGGGTCATTCTTACATTGTCGAGGCATGTTGACTGACCTGAGCAAACTATAAATAAAAAAAAAATGTACACCAACTTGACACAACAAGTTCTTGGACCGGACTGATCTTTTGACACACAAAGCACGGCGTTGTTGCCTGAATCACAATGATGCTAGACGTAAAAGCTCACACCTGAAATACATAAGATGTATAATATAAAATAATTAAATAATAAGATGAATAACTAAAAAACACAATAAAATAAACACAATCAAATGTTGAAATATTAGTATTTTGCCTATTTAAAATGGTTAAATCTGTGTAGTTATATATATGCCTTCATCTTGACAACTATACGTGCTAGAAACAATCTGAATGCAGTTTTGGAATCAGCGTGAAAAATGCTATCCAGCCACCACAAATTTTACTCTGATGAAAAATCTTTGTTGACCAGTGTAATTTGTGTAAACTGTATTACACTTTCTTAAATTTAATGAATTTCACTTTATAATGCACGGATTCACTGATACTTTATACACTTTCGGGTGTAAACAGAATAAAGCCCCGAGGAATTATTCCCTTCTTATTTGGATATTAATACACAGTGAGAAACAAAGCGTCATTTCCCCACGAGGTACAAGCCATTATTAAAATGGTAAAAAGTCTTAAGGGCGCTGAAATTCAATTTGCCCGGTTCGCTGACAAACCTCGAGCCGGTACTAATACAAATTGGGCGTCTCATCAATGGTTAAAATTATAATTAAGACAAAGTAAGGAAATTTTCTGTATATGTTAATTTGTATTTAGTTTATTCAACCGAATATAAGAAGATTAACAAATGCAGAGTAGGAACAGGTATTTTACTGAAAGACATACACTAGCATTTAAGAAGATTACGACTAACAGAAAATAATTTCAATTGTAAAACTGTAATATTACACGAGCTTTTCACTTAAGAAAAACAGTCTGTCTAATTTTACATATGCTCTACTTTTCGCTGGAAAAATACACTCCGATGTTCCATGTAGACTGATTTTTCCTAACCGTCGAGACCCCCTCAGCATTTCCCGATACCCTCAGGCTGAGAAACACTGCTTGTGAGGATATCTAATAAAGTATTTTCACTGTTCGTTTCAATATTTAGTAGTAATCAGGGATGGAAAGCATACCATACTCAAAATACCAAGCATATCATAACAGGTTATATTAAAGTACTTACTGATATGCAATTAGAAAGTGTCTTTAAAGAAGTTAATTGTACATTGTTCAAAAGTAATTTACACAATGCACAAATACGGAACAATAATTACTGTACTTAGCGTTTTACTATTAGCAAAGTACCAGTTTGTTTTAGTTGTATGAGGTAATTAAAGAATGTATCTGTAACAGTAGAGTTAATATGATCCTAAGATATGTCAAAAGGATTTTACATTAAATGAAAAAACTTCACTTTTCTATGTGAAGGTCAAAATATGATAACAAAAACCCACTCTAATAGACAGAGTTTATTTCCACAACAGTTTCGATGCTCACTGGCATCCTCTTCGGGTGGCTACAGAAAAACGAATGAACCAAAAACAAGAGTGAAAAACAGTCCAGGGACCATTAAGAAATTCGCACCTAGGTTAGATGCCGTTCACCCGACAACGGAAGGGCATTTTTTTTTTTATTATAGGGGCCCGCTTATAAGTACATTCGCACAAATTTAAAACTATCTTGTTCAATACCTACAGATTCTATTATTTTATTTTATTTTACATAATTGTTACATTTATTATTACATTTATTACATTTAATATTGCATTATTATTTATTACAGAAATTATAAGCTTATTACATTGATAATTACATTGTTGTTTACTATACAGAAATTATAAACCAAAAAACGAATGAAAAGGCGAGGAGGAAACAATCCAGAGACCATTAAGAAATTCGCAGCTAGGTTAGAGGCCGTTCCCCCGACACCAGAAGGGTATTTTATTAAAGGGTCCCGCTTATAAGCACATTCGCACAAATTAAAACCATCTTCTTGTTCTATACATACAGATTCTATTATTTTGACATAATTATTGCATTTATTATGGCATTTACGTTTTTTAACATTTATTATTATTACCTTTACACTTATTATTACATTTATTTTATTACCTTTGTTATTACATTTATTGCATTTACATTTATTGCCGCATTTATTACTTCCATTATTACATTTACATTTACGTTTATTATTCCATTTACATTTTACCGAAAAAACGAATGAACCAAAAGCGAGTAAGGAAACAATCCAGTGACCTTTAAGAAATTCACACTTAGGTTAGAACCCGTTCACCCGACACCGTAAGGGATTTTTTGACCAAGAATCTCATTAGAGGGACCAGCTTATAAGTACCTTCGCACAAATTAAAATTATCCACTTGTTCTATCCATACAGATTCTATTATTTTTCGTTTGACATAATTATTGCATTTATAAAGTAACTTACTTGATTCCCAATCTATAGCATGATCATTTTGGCTGGCGTGATAAAAAATTGCATTATTAGTATTACAATTTCTGAAGGCATATTTGTGTTCTTTAATACGGGTTTCAATTTTCTTCCAGTTTCTCCTACGTATACTAAATCACAACTTTTACAGGGAATGCTGTAGACACAGGTTTGTTCCTGTTTTGCAACGTTATTCCTAACCAATTTACTTTTTATGGTGGACGCATATTTGAACGCCAAAGCAAACTTAAAATCTTTCGTCAACGGTTTTACTCTTTCTAAGCCGGCAATGTAAGGCAAACTCACATATTGTTTTTTGGTTAACTGAAGGTTCCCGAGGGGCATAAAAAGATTTTCTGGCTTTAAAATACGCCTTTCTGATAAACCACTCAGGATATTTTAAATCCTTAAAAATGTTCCAAATCTTTGAAGTTTCCGTGTCCAGCAAATGTGTGCTACAAATCCTGAGTGCTCTTAGAAACATGGAAGAAATAATTAAGCTTTTAACCCCGTCATCATTATATGAAAAATAATGAATGTACGAATTACAATGAGTAGGTTTTCTATAGACCGTGAAATTGGGCTTTCCGCTTTTGTTAATGACCAAAACATCTAGAAAAGTTAATTGTTTGTCGTTCTCCCATTCATATTTAAATTTAATAGAGGGAACAAGATTATTTAATAACTGAAAGAAAGTGTCAAAGTTGTTCCAGTGGTCAGGCCAAAACGAGAAAATATCAGCTACATAACGAAACCAAAGTGGATTCCTGGGACATATTGTTTGCAACAATTCCGGCTCATAATATTCCATGTATGATGTACACAGTATTGGAGATAAAGGGGACCCCATTCCCATAACCAAACGTTGCAAATAAAATTCTTCACCGAAGGAGAAGGAATTATTGGTGACAGAGTTTTAACAGTTCTAAAATACAGATGTAGGCATGCCTACTTCTGCATTACATGTTGGCAATTTTCTATCTAAAAACTAAGTACATCATCAATGGGGACTTTCGTAAACAAGGACTCAACGTCAAAACTGATCATTCTTCCCCTCTTTAAATCTAAGGACATAAATTTGTTAATAGTGTAACAGGAATTAGTGATGTGCGAGCCTGAAAATTTACCAACTAATGGGGGACAATTTATCTGCAAGAAATTTAGATAACCTATAACTAAAGGAACCCCTGAGTGAAATAATGGGACTAAGTGGTATATTAATCTTATGGGTTCTGGGTAAGCCGTAAATGTGGGGGAGTTTGGGGTTACTCTGTAGAAATCTTTTAGGGTCAATCGCCGGGACATCTTTTAATAAGTTCCTCATAGTTTTGTTGAATTCAGGAGAAAGACGCTTTAGGGGGGACGATCTCACTTTGGTGTAGGTGAATTCATCACTAAGTAACACTTCCATTCCAATTTTGACACTTTCTTTCAGTCATTAAATAATCTTGTTCCATCTATTAAATTTAAATATGAATGGGAGAACGACAAACAATTACCTTTTCTAGATGTTTTGGTCATTAACAAAAGCGGAAAGCCCAATTTCACGGTCTATAGGAAACCTACTCATTGTAATTCGTACATTCATTATTTTTCACATCATGATGACGGGGTTAAAAGCTCAATTATTTCTTCCATGTTTCTAAGAGCACTCAGGATTTGTAGCACACATTTGCTGGACCCGGAAAATTCAAAGATTTGGAACATTTTTAAGGATTTAAAATGTCCTGAGTGGTTTATCAGAAAGGCGTATTTTAAAGCCAGAAAATCTTTTTATGCCCTCGGGAACCTTCAGTTAACCAAAAACAATATGTAAGTTTACCTTACATTGCCGGCTTAGAAAGAGTAAAACCGTTGACGAAAGATTTTAAGTTTGCTTTGGCGTTCAAATATGCGTCCACCGTAAAAAGTAAATTGGTTAGGAATAACGTTGCAAAACAGGAACAAGCCTGTGTCTACAGCATTCCCTGTAAAAGTTGTGATTTAGTATACGTAGGAGAAACTGGAAGAAATATTGAAACCCGTATTAAAGAACACAAATATGCCTTCAGAAATTGTAATACTAATAATGCAATTTTTTATCACGCCAGCCAAAATGATCATGCTTTAGATTGGGAATCAAGTAAGTTACTTTATAAATGCATTAATCATGTCAAACGAAAAATAATAGAATCTGTATGGATAGAACAAGTGGATAATTTTAATTTGTGCGAAGGTACTTATAAGTTGGACCCTCTAATGAGATTCTTGGTCAAAAAATCCCTTACGGTGTCGGGCAAACGGGTTCTAACCTAAGTGTGAATTTCTTAAAGGTCACTGGATTGTTTCCTTACTCGCTTTTGGTTCATTCGTTTTTTCTGTAAAATGTAAATGGAATAATAAACGTAAATGTAAATGTAATAATGGAAGTAATAAATGCGGAAATAAATGTAAATGCAATAAATGTAATGACAAAGGTAATAAAATAAATGTAATAATAAGTGTAAAGGTAATAATAATAAATGTTAAAAAAACGTAAATGCCATAATAAATGCAGTAATTATGTCAAAATAATAGAATCTCTAAGTATAGAACAAGAAGATGTTATAAGCGGGATCCTTTAATAAAATACCCTTCTGGTGTCGGGGTAACGGGCTCTAACCTAGCTGCGAATTTCTTAATGGTCTCTGGATTGTTTCCTCCTCGCCTTTTCATTCGTTTTTTGGCTTATAATTTCTGTATAGTAAACAACAATGTAATTATCAATGTAATAATAAATTTATATTTTCTGTAATAAATAATAATGCAATAGTAAATGTAATAAATGTAATAATAAATGTAATAATTGTAAAAAATAAGATAATAGAGTCTGTATTTATTGAACAAGATAGTTTTAAATTTGTGCGAATGTACTTATAAGCGGGTCCCTTTAATAAAAAAAAAAAATGCCCTTCCGTTGTCGGGTGAACGGGATCTAACCTAGGTGCGAATTTCTTAATGGTCCCTGGACTGTTTTTTACCTCTTGTTTTTGGTTCATTCGTTTTTCTGTAGCCACCCGAAGAGAATGCCAGTGGGCATCGAAACTGTTGTGGAAATAAACTCTGTCTATTAGAGTGGGTTTTTATTATCATATTTGGATTTTACATTATTTGATCACTTTTAGGTTTATATTTTAATTAATTAAAATTACTTTTGAACAACTTAAAAAAACTACAAAAGCAAAAAATACCCTACGGCTGTTTCTTTTCACCTCCCGAAAAAGAACTCCCCATAACACGTCGCATCACTACCTGGATGTAAGTGTAACCAAAACGTATCTATTTTCCAGTTAGATTCACATTATGACATGTAAATAATTTCCTATAAAAAATTTTAAACAAAAAATTTAAACAAGTAATATTTCTTACATAAGAGAGTATAGATTTTGTAGAAGCGTGAAAGGACTAGGTTAGTCTATAGACTGATATAAATACCAACTTGAACTTGATTTAAATCCTACCATCAGCGTATGCTGGGGGAAGAAGTCTTTCAAAGGGCGTCCTTGCTTGTCCCCATTTTGTATTGAGCCTATTGTTGCATGAACCATCACTCGTTCTGAAAAAGACCTCCTTCTTTCCACAAAACGGGGAAGAGGGGCAGGTACTGTCCATCCCGAGCTGACCTAGATTCACAGTTTTAAGCAAAACGCTTGCTTGGAATGCATTTAACTTGAGCCTGTAAATGTTTTGAAGTGCAATAATTTTAATTTATAAAAGAAATGCAGCATTATTCATATACACTATAAATAATGAAGAAATTCTATAGTGCAAATGGTCACTGTGAATGTTACAATATATATATATATATATATATATATATATATATATATATCGTTTCACCGATCTGTCGTTTGGCCTTTCCCAAGAGCGACGCATTTTTCACAACTCCTGAACAGCGATTTGAAATTATGTTCTTTTGCGTTTATCTGATTTATTGAAGTGTTTGATTGTCTAATTTGTCATTTTATTAATACTAGTACAGTTCCCGTCGCTTCGCTGACGGTTAGACAGGCTAAACTACAAAAAAAGAACCCAGTCGTGAAAATTTTGAGCTTCACATTGTGTCAACATTTCTGAATCTGGTATCTCCCAAAACCTCCTCACCCCCATTCATACAACTTGGGGGCTAACCCCCTGCCCCATTACCCCCACCCCTCCCCATTACCACACCCATCCCCCATTACCACCACCCCCACCCTTCCCCCACCCCCACCCTTCCCCCCACCCCCACCCTTCCGCCCATTGCTAACTACAGAAAAGAACACAGTCATTAAAATCTTGAGCTTCACATTGCCGCCCGTAATACAATTTCTGAATTTTTTTTACAATTTCTGAATTTTTTTTCTCACAATTTTTTCTCACAATTTCTGAAAGTGTGACGGACGGACGGACAGACAGACGGACAGCTCTCTTATTATAATATAGATTTTGCTCATTAGTGATTTAGACTATTTTATATTAATACTAGTACAGTTCCCGTCACTTCGCTGACGGTTAGACAGGCTAAACTACAAAAAAAAGAACCCAGCCGTGAAAATTTTGGGCTTCACATTGTGTCAACATTTCTGAATCTGGTATCTCCCAAAACCTCCTCACCCCCATTCAACTTGGGGGCTAACCCCCTCCCCATTACCCCCCACCCCTCCCCATTACCACACCAATCCCCCATTACCCCCACCCCCACCCTTCCCCCCACCCACACCCTTCCTCCAACCCCCACCCTTCCCCCGTTGCTTAACTACAGAAAAGAACACAGTCATGAAAATCTTGAGCTTCACATTGCCGCCCGTAATACAATTTCTGAATTTTTTTTACAATTTCTGAATTTTTTTCTCACAATTTTTTCTAACAATTTCTGAAAGTGTGACGGACAGACAGACGGACAGCTCTCTTATTATAGTATAGATTTTAATTACTAACATATGTACGAGGGGCACTCAATATATTTTGCCCCACCCTTTTTTCATAGCTAAATAATAGGCCATGAGGCTGAAATGTCTTTTGGGCCGTAAGTTTGAACTTTCTGCGCTTCACATAACCAGATTTTTCCAGTTTGAACCTCCCCTCCTTGTATAAAACCGTTTCTAAAAGCCCTTGTATAAAACCGATGGTTAACACAGTTTCGAAAATGGTGTCGTCTGACAGTGATGTGCGTTGTAAACAGGAGCTGTTATCGAGTTCTTAACCGCAGAGCAGGAAACAGTTGGAAATATTCACAAACGTCTACAAAACGTTTACGGAGATGCCATTGTTGATCGAAGCACAGTTGGACATTGGTGTGTAAGATCATCGGAGAGCGGGAGAGCCAGCCTCGATGATGATGAGCCACGAAGCGGTCGTCCGGCATCGGCTGTGACATCTCACACTGTGCAACGTGCTAACAGCATCATTCGGTCAAATCGGCGCGTCACATACAAGGAGCTATCACTGGAGCTAGGAATTAGTGAAGGAAGTGTGAATACGATAATTCACCAACTGGAATACTCAAAAGTGTGTTCACGGTTTGTTCCTCGCGAACTGACTGAAGATCACAAAGCCCAAAGAAAACAAATTGCTTCTGAGTCGTTGGTTCAATATGAGACAGAAGGGGATGACTTCCTTTCACGAAATGTGACTGGGGATGAGACTTGGGTACACCACTTTGAAACAAAACGCCAATCCATGGAGTGGCATCACGCAGACTCCCCACGCAAGAAAAAGTTCAAAATGGCTCCCTCTGCAGGAAAGGTTATGGCCACCATCTTCTGGGACATGAAAAAGGCGATTCTGGTGAACATTATCAAGAAAGGACAAACAATCAACTCAGAGGCATATATTGCTACCGTACAGAGACTCCAGAGAGGTATAAAGCGAGTTCGACCGGAGAGAAAACTGGAAGACGTCCTTCTTTTGCACGATAACGCAAGAACACACAAGAGTTTGCAAACAAGAGAGGCCATTACAAAAATGGGCTTGGCTGTGTTACCCCACCCTCCATACAGCCCGGATCTGGCACCTTCAGACTTCCATTTGTTTGGGACAATGAAGGAGGATGCTATTCGTGGAAGAAAGTTTCAGAATGACGATGAGGTTGTTGAGGAGGTTAAGAGGTGGTTGGAGCGGAACCCAGCGGACTTTTACCAGCAAGGAATAAAGGCCCTTGTTTTGAGGTGGAGGAAAGCTGTAGAAAGGGATGGAAACTATGTGGAAAAATAAAAACTTGTAAAAAAGATATGTAACTACTTGTGTACAAATTTCTGGAACTTACAAGGAAACTTGGAAAGAAAAAAAAAGGTGGGGCAAAATATATTGAGTGGCCCTCGTATGAAATTTATCATTTATCGATGCATGTGAGTACACAATTTGTTACCATTTATTACTACTACTACAGTATTTCTGTTCTATTATTATTATTATTATCACTATATTTATTAATAATTAATTACTACGTAAAAAACTTAGAATCTTTTGTTATCGTTTATTATTATTATTTCAGTTTTACTTACATATTTAATGGTTATATCACAGAAAATGTAGGATATTTTTTTAATACATCCACACGTGGTTGTTGTTTGTCACCTCTAATCCCCTAGATAGACCTCTCAATTACCAACTAAGAGAAAATAAAATTGTGTGTTTGTGTGTGTGTAGAAATTCCTTCTTTTGGTATTTTCGAACTCTTGTTTACTATTTTCAGGTCACTAATCCATAATTTTTCCAAACTCTTCTGCCTACCTGTTAGATTGAGAAATTAATTCTAATTTTTCAAAAGAAAGTTTTTCTAGACATGGCCCCGAACTTACGCGATTGTTCCGAATGCGGTGTAAAATTTCCTTAGTGCTTTTTTTACACTCTCTTTTAATCCGACAGTTTGCAGATTTTGCGTAAACCGACAGGAACTACAAAACAAGGTAATTTCGGCGAGAGACAAACTTCGAAGAAGTTGGGGATAGGCGACTGCGTCGAGAGGAATTTAGAGCTTTGGCAGCTAGGTCTAACTCGCTGCAGGATTTTGTTTCAGAGAGTTTGGGCGGAAGTTCTCACACAGGGCGGAGATCGCGCGATGACTCTACGACGAAACACCAAACAGTCTTCATTCCCGCCCCCGTTTCCTTTCGGGGGACCGACCATTTCAGCCATTTCGAAATGGGATCCGACCTAGAGAGCATAAACCTTGCTTAAGAGTAGTTACAACTAATAGATTTTCCGTCTTAGAGCCAGAGCAGAACGACACGCAAGAGATTAGGCTAACTGGCAATTCAATTATTCGAGGACAATTACAGGAGTTCTGCGGCAGAAACCCAACTCGCTGAAGGAGCTACTGCTATCTTTGAGTACGTGTTGACGACATCACGGACTTCATATTGTGAGTTTGGTAAAGATACTGATGAAAATACGATATTGATGGTGTATGTTGGAACTAACGATGTTAAGATTTCCAGGTCAGAGTAGCTGATAGAGAAATATAAGGAAAGGAGTAATAAATTAATTTTTTCAGGAATCCTACCAAGAATAGTAGAATCCGACGGCTTTTCCAGAACATGAATAATATTCTTAAGTCCCTTTCCCAACAGCAAAATGTCGAATTCGTCAATTTCTGTGGTAATTTTTATAATAAAAAGGATTTAATTTTACGTGATGGCCTTCACCTGAATGGCGTGGGAGCAGTTCGTCTTGGTGGACTATTACATAGTTCTGCAATGGCTTTTCAGGCAAGGAACGGTGAAACTCATTCGCAAGCGACCAGCCAAACATAAACTTTTCTTACAATTAAGAACCTCGAGATTCTACTGCGGTACTCAAACTTTTATAAATGTATTTTATATTAACGCTCGAAGTTTAAGATTTAAATTAATTGATTAATGAAGTATTATGTATTGTCCTTGACCAAAAATTTGAGGTTGTAGCAATTACTGAACCCTGGTTAAATACAGAGGGTAGAGATTTTCTTGGAGAATATCATATTCATGGTTATGAGATATTTAACAATGATAGAAGAGAAAGAAGGTGGTGGTACAGTACTGTACGTTTAGTCACACTTAAAATACCTAATTAAAAAATTAAAAAAACTGATAATATAAATGTGAAATTTGTTGAAATTAAAGACAACTCACGAAAGAAATCAGTTATAGGTTTAGTACATAGGCCTCCTTCTCTAACTGTCGATAGTGATAATAGACTTTAGGAACTAATTTTTTATGTAATAGCGAACATGAAGCGATAATTATGGGAAATTTTAATTTACCTTGCGGACAGTGGGGTGGTCCTTCACAGTCTAATTCCGGTCATTGATTGTACGAGGGCTTGCTCGAAAGTAGATGGAAAAAACTGGAGAGCGCAGTATTCTGGGTTTAGTTTAAGTACTGACCTAAACTTAATTGATACTATCTCTGTAGGAGATTATTTCTCGACCAGTGATCATAGGCAAATAATATTTGAAATTAAAGTTAGTGTTCTTAATTCGGAGAGTCTGGAAACGTTTTGGATTTTAAAAGAGCTAAATTTCATGACATAAAACTACAATTTTTGACTCATAATTGAGATGATGCTCTATCGCGTGATGATATTAATGGCAGGTAGATTTCTTGTTTCTTAATTATTTTAAACGTTTAGAATAGAGCAATATCCTATTACGCAAAAGGAGACTGGTGAAGTCTGTTGAAATAAAATGATGAAATGCTGAAATTAAAAGTAGCTTAACGTTAAAAGGAATGCGTATTTCAAACTTAAAGAAACAAATAATTTTCCGATAAAAATGCTTACAAGTTCTTCAGAAAGCGAAGCAAAAAAATTATTAGAAAAAGTAAACGCAACTATAGTATGAGCTATACAGGGTGTTTGAAAACTTTCTGTACAAATTGTAATGGGGGATAGGCAACACCAAGACAAACCCTTTTCGTCTATAAGTGTATGTCCGCTGACGTCACCATTCAGCGCGAGAGGGCGCCGCTGCAATTGGCTAAAAGGTGAAGTGGGTTAGACTCGCGCTTGCCGCGGGCATTCTTAAATCGGACGTAGTACGCGTAACATGGAGCGCTTCACGACTGCTGAGATGGCTGACATGCATATGATGTATGGGGCTGCCACTGGAAACGGAAGAGCTGCTGTGAGGTTGTACCGACAGCGCTTCCCAAACAGACGTGTGCCAAACCACCAAACGTTTGCGCATTTGCATCGGCGACTGCGAGAACCTGGAACATTCCATGCAAACATGCATGACACTGGTCGGGAGAGAAACGTGCGCACTCCTGACATGGAAGAAGAAATCCTACGGCGATTTGAGGACAATCCAAGCGCAAGCACGCGAGGTGTTGCACGTATCCTCGGTGTGAACCACGACCTGGTCTGGAGAGTGTTGCACGAGCAGCAGTTACATCCGTTTCATCGTCAGAGAGTCCAGGCATTACAACCTCGGGATTACCCTCTTCGTGTGGAATTCGCACGCTGGTTTCTGCAGCAGACAGCGGTGCAGCCTATTTTTCCGGCTTATGTGCTGTTCTCAGATGAGGCCTGTTTCACACGTGAGGGTGTGTTTAACATGCACAATTCTCACGTGTGGGCGCACGCAAATCCACATGCTACACGGGTGCATGCTCATCAAGAACGGTTCGCCGTCAATGTTTGGGCGGGTATCGTCCATGGCAAGTTGCTGCTCGTGCAACACTCTCCAGACCAGGTCGTGGTTCACACCGAGGATACGTGCAACACCTCGCGTGCTTGCGCTTGGATTGTCCTCAAATCGCCGTAGGATTTCTTCTTCCATGTCAAGAGTGCGCACGTTTCTCTCCCGACCAGTGTCATGCATGTTTGCATGGAATGTTCCAGGTTCTCGCAGTCGCCGATGCAAATGCGCAAACGTTTGGTGGTTTGGCACACGTCTGTTTGGGAAGCGCTGTCGGTACAACCTCACAGCAGCTCTTCCGTTTCCAGTGGCAGCCCCATACACCATATGCATGTCAGCCATCTCAGCAGTCGTGAAGCGCTCCATGTTACGCGTACTACGTCCGATTTAAGAATGCCCGCGGCAAGCGCGAGTCTAGCCCACTTCACCTTTTAGCCAATTGCAGCGGCGCCTTCTCGCGCCGAATGGTAACGTCAGCGGACATACAGTTATAGACGAAAAGGGTTTGTCTTGGTGTTGCCTATCCCCCATTACAATTTGTACAGAAAGTTTTCAAACACCCTGTATATAGTGACCCAAATGAAATTAAATCCGAAGGAATTCTAAAATCATTTTAGGAATAAAAAAGTAGCTTTACTATTGGTCTATTGGTCCACTCATAGGTGAAAACAACTACAAAATTTACGAGAACTTACAAATGAAGGAAGCTTTAAAGAAATTCTTCTCTTCCGTGTTCAATAACGAAGATATAAACAACATTCCCGTTCCCGTAATCATGCTCAATGATTATCATTTAAAACTTCACGATTTTAACATTAGTGAAACTAAAGTAAGTACGACGAGAGGTAAACTTAATCCTATTAAAACTCCAGGTCCAGACAAGTTCTGCCCTAAGGTACTGAGAGAAGTGAACTGCGCAATAGTCTCTCCTCTCACTTATATATTTAATAAATCGTTATAGCCTGGAGAAGTTTCATTCGATTGGAAACTTGCAAACATTACGCCACTACTTAAAAAAGGGACAAATCGCTTCCGCGAAATTATCGTCCCATGAGTCTGACTGACTTCAGTAGTTGGTAAGCTTATGGAGACGATGGTTCGAGACAAAATAGTTAATCACTTAGAAATAAATAATTTAATCAAAGATTCTGAACACGGCTTTCGACGAAATCGTTCTTGTCTTACTAATTTGCTCGATTTCTTTAATGATATTGTAAATATAGTATATGACGAGAGTAAAAGAGTAGACGTTATATATTTCTATTTTCAAAAGCGTTTGATAAAGTGTCCCATAGGAGATTATTAGCTAAACTTCATTCCCACGGAATTGATAATAATGTTCTCAAAAGGATTGAAAATTGGCTTAGTGTATGTAAACGAAGAGTGCTCATTAAAGCAAAGTGTCTAACTGGAGAAGCGTAACTAGCGATGTGCCTCAGGGATCAGTTCTGGGACCAGTTCTTTGTATTATTTATATCAATGACATCGACATAGGAATTAACAGTATAATTTCAAAATTTGCGAATGATACAAAAATCAGTGGCGAACAAAATCAGCGGCAGAACATTTGCAGATTCAAGAAGATATTAATCAGTTGCTTGAATGGGCGGAAATTTGGCAAATGAACTTTAATAGAGATAAATGTGAAACGTTGCATATCGGTACAAACATTGTTAATGTTAAAGAAAAAGTATTTTATGCGCGATAAGACACTAACAAAAGAAAGATTTAAGTATTATTGTTGCCGACACTCTTTAACCGAGTAAGGAATGTACTGAAGCTGTTAGAAAAGCAAATAAAATCTTAGAATTTACTGGGAGATCATTTGAATTTAAGTCGAAGAAAACAGTGCTACCATTATAGAAGTATAATCCCTTAGTACGCCTCAACCTGGAATAGTGCGTTCAGTTCTGTTCCCCATATTTACAACGGGACATAGACAGAATGGAGAGAGTGCAGCGACGGATTACTAAGATGATTCCTAGACTTAGGAACAAATCATACGCTACCCATTTAGAAACATTAAATTTATTCACACTTGTAAAAAGCGGTATTCGAGGGGATTTATTCCAGGTGTTTAAAATGATTGAAAGTTTTGATAATGTCGACGCTGAAAAATATTTCACCTTCAGAAATGCAGATAGAACTCGTGGTAATGATCTGAAATTAGTGGGTAAATATTTTAATTCTAATGATGCTAAACATTTTCTCGTCAATCGTATAGTTAACTTGTGGAATGGATTGCAAGCCATCGTAATTCAAAGTATAGTAATTCGATCAAATCCTTTAAAAAGAAACTAGATCCTTATCTTGCCTTAATTCCCCAGTTGGAAGCATTTGTTAACGCGTAGAGGCGTTGTGGAATTTTCACTTTGATTCCCTCTCCTTTACTTTAAAATGTTCACTTTATCTTTAAATTTCTTTCCTTCCTTTCAACCTTCCTTCTTTGCTTTGCTTTCATTAAAACTTTCACTTGTCTTTAAATTTTTTTACATCTTTTAACCTTCCTTCCTCGTAAGGACTAGTCAGTTTGTTGCTGTTTGGTGTCCTTTGTACGC
Source organism: Bathynomus jamesi (assembly GCA_023014485.1). Classification (NCBI taxonomy): domain Eukaryota; kingdom Metazoa; phylum Arthropoda; class Malacostraca; order Isopoda; family Cirolanidae; genus Bathynomus; species Bathynomus jamesi. The sequence continues at coordinate 121,719 of JAJOZX010008358.1, read as the reverse complement.
TTTATACTGTATTATTTTGGATAATGAAATAAAAATATAACTTTCCTTTTCCCAAGTGATCAACTTGGCGTAATTTTTCCTTGTTTTTGCTGCACTTTCGTTACATTTAAAATTACATTAATTTTGTCGTGGCTCGATGTAATTTTCAGGTATCTTTAACGTTTAAGTAAACCAGTGAGCGTAAAAAATCCCGAAGAGTACTTAGGTATTTAAATTTGGGTAGTTTGGTTTGCCCATAATACAGTAATTTACACTTCTCAGTCATGACCAAATTTTTTAGAAATTAAGTTTTGTTGATTGTAAAGACGCAGCATGTCAAGAGAACAGCTGGCGTTAAATTACATTTGCACAGTTTGCAGCAACTTGAAATTTAAGTTATGGCCAGCACATCTCTCCCTCCCAATAATAAACAGTAACTCTAATTATATATATATATATATATATATATATATATATATATATATATATATATATATATATATATATATGTTAGTAAAAAAAAAGTTGTGAATTAAAAATAATAATTGTACATTTTCTTTACTGCCCTGCTAGTAGCAGCCTGAGCAACAGCAGCTCGTGCGATTTGCTTGGCCCTCGGTGTTGTCTTAAAGAACTGCAGGTGACCGTACGCTGGTCTCTGTGGATCTGTTAATTCGATGCCTCGTTGTTGAAGTTCCTGTCGTCGATAAAGAATCACAACTGAACATTTTAATTTACAATTTCATCTTACAAAATGTTACTATTATAATTGACACTGAATTAAAAAAAATGTGAAAAACATAAAATTCTTGAATACCACCCATGGATCTGACAGAATTTAACTGACATTAGTAGAATTTTATGATTTCAGCACCTCCGACAACCATCAACATATTTATTATTCTCCTACAGTATCTTATTTATTCAATATGTTATCTATTCTTATCTTATCTATTCAATATCTTATCTATTCTAATCTTATCTATTCTCTTACAATATCTATCCTGTCCCGTTGTTCCACTGCGTTAAAACCCGCTGCTGCAGCACTGCTAAATTGTTGTCCTGACAGTGGCTGAATGTTTGCGGTGAATGATATTAAATCATTTGCTACTGTGGCAGGAAAATCTTCAAGTAAACATGGACTTGGATCTGGAACTTCGTAAGGAAAAAAAATAAGAATAAATGATTTATTTATAGCGAGTCTTTCATTAACAAACAATAACAGTAACTATAATTCCATCAAAATATTATTGCGACAGAATGTATATTAAGTTAAACTTTAAATTATGGGCAGTTATTTGAGTAGCGAAGGTAAATTTAACATGGTTTTCGAAAGAATATCTTTACTTCGTGGAGGAGGTCGGCAACACGCTCCTTTTGAACCTCCATAGAAATAGCAAAACAAATTATAGGCGTGAACTTCTTCGTAAAATGGTGAGCAGTAGACCATCGGTAGGCATGGGTGCCGCCGAGAACATCGGCTAGTAGGTATGGCGTTCGTTTGGACTAAAACAAAGAGAAATTCATTCACATTATTTTATTCATCAAAATATTCATTAGACATCGAATGATGCTCGTTAATTCAACAATATAAAACTATGTTCTTAATACGTATTTAGTAAACTCTGATTTTCCTTCCTTTAACTGAGTTACCAGGAGCAGGACGATTATCAGGGTTCAGAATAACTGGTCGATGAGACGCTCCCGGGTTCGATAGTGTGTAACCGCTTGACTGTGTGGATTGGGAAAGGCTAGCACCTGCCGAGAAACCTCCGCTTGCCTGTCAATTCAATAATGCGTTGTTAATACGTCACTCCCAAATTTTATCCGCCAAATCTTTTAGTTAGTTTTTTCCAGTATAAACAAAAAACTTAATATTAATATTATAACTTCAGGTATAACGTCATGTCAAATTTGTACATTTAGTAGGCCCCAGGGGGGGCGCGATAATTTCCAGGGGGGGCGCGATCCCTTGGGGAAAAACACTAATTGTATTTGTTATTCTCTTAACGAGAGCATGGGCTAATATTGAGAAGTTTATGAAAAAATGCAAAAGTATCCCCCTCCAAGGGGGGCGTGGAGGGAAGGACCAATTCCTAGAGGGCGCATGGTAGTAAAAAGGTTAAGAACCACTGTTTTAAAGGTATATTTGTCAGTTGCAAGTATACACTCAAATCTATATTTTTCTGAGTACTCCATAAGGAACCTCGTTTGCCAACTTCGTTATCTAAATACAATTTTGATATGGATGCGGATGTGTTACAGTTACATTAACTGTCAAATCACGATTAGACATTGATTCCATTTTAACCATGGCCAAAACCATGAAGCAACTTCGATGACTACCGCAAACCCACTGACTCAAACCACGGAATGAGTTTCTTCATTACTCTCCTCAAGGGTTCTCATAATGTATAGTGATTTTGTGATGTACGTAGTATATATACACACAATATTGTTTTTAAGCAAGTATTATTATTATTATTATTATTATAAAAAAGATTGTTTTCATAACGTTACCGGTTGGTTACGATGCAAAACGAGTTTTCCTAATGAGACAGCATTTCCTGAGAGTGCCGCTGATGGAGACAAAGGAGGAACTGCAGAAAATCTACAGAATAAGATAAAAAAAAAAGAATAATGTAAGAGTTTGATTAATTACTTATCTTTATTTCGTTCAATGGGCGGAAAGTTTTATATTTTCACTTTAAGAAATTCAATACAGGTTTATTTATTTTGTGATTTAAATAAAGCTAATGAAGTTCAGCTACAATGACTTAATTATCAAACGGTCAAGTATAATTTCAGTTGTACTACGTAAAATAAACCATATTCATCGTATATATTAAATCAATGGCTGAAGTGATGCTTTATGGTGATTTAGCAAGTTAGAAATTTATAAGAAAATTAAATAAACACTGCCGATAGGTCGCCTTAAGGTTATATTTGTAGCACTAGGATATTTTTAATATTTCTAGATTCTTTTGTTGTGCCCTCTTAATTTGAATTAAAGAGGAAAAATTAATTTCAAGTCAAACTTGAATAATTAAGAATCATCTCTTAAGATGAATGCGGGTAAATAACAAAGCTTACCCCCGGGATTCATAGGTACCTCTCCTGTCTCGATCAGTTGTTTCAGTAGATTCTGCTGAAGACTTAGTCTCCTCTGCGTTGCTTTCGATGAGTGACACCGTTAATAGTCTGAGGAAAGAAGTTATTCCAATAAATACCAAAACTGGGGTCGTAAAATGTTTTTAATTAATTATAATTAAACTTATTCGCTAATATTTTAAGTTAATTTATATATAATTTTTCCTATTATCAGTTAATAGTTCATAAACGTCTATAATTCTGCTTCAATTTTTTTAGGTCTATTCTTTTCTCTGATTTTTTTTTTCAGGATATATAATTTATTAAGGAACTTTGATGGCTACGGTAAACCCACTAACTCAAAACATGGAATGAGTTTCTTTATTACCCTTCCCAAGGGTCCTCATAATGTATAGATAATTGTGATTTTGTAAGGTACATAGCATCTTCATTATTTTTTTAAGCAAGTATTATTATTATTATTATTATTATTATTATTATTATTAATACTTGGCAGAGTTGGGAAATGATAATTCACCCCTAAAACATACGTACTTGTTAAGGTTAGTTAGAATACCTGTTGCCAAGGAATCAGGTAAAAAATGAAATGAACCCAAGTGCAATTTTACAAAAACTATTTGCATGTGTGATCAATCGTATGAAAATACGAGCAATTTGCTTTCTGAGGCGACTCTGAACAGTGTTTTCTCCGCTTACAGCATGTGCCCCGTACCATTCCTTTCATTATTATCAGTCGAAGGGCACCTGGCAGTTCCCCCAATCCTTCGCTTCTACCCAGCTCATCCACCTCGACACATTGCAATCTCATAGAAAACGAGATAGTACAATTTTGAATAAAACAAAAAAGCCGAATAATCTGGACAGAGATTGTATTTTAGAGATAAATTCATAATAAGTCTGTTGTTCTACTGACAGAGCTCAAGCCACAAAGAAAGTAAGCGTAAAACAGCAAACAAAGAAACATAATAGAGAGAGAGAGAGAGAGAGAGAGAGAGAGAGAGTTACAAGGAGTTACAAGGAAAAGAAGTACCTCAAAAGGCCTTGCGGCCCATACCGAGGAGGTACCAATGGCAACGGGTGCCACGGAAAATTTTCTACACACTCAAATAGTGTGCAAAATTTGGTCTAACCTTTTCTTGAACTGACCCACAGAGGAACTGTTCACAACTTCCGAAGGTAACCTGTTCCATGTGTCACAGATCTTATACGTAAAGTAATTCCCACACACACTAGTCCTAAACCGTTTCAAATCCAACTTCCAACCATTGTTGCGAGTTGGGTTATCATTTAAACTAAACATACTTCTAAAATCGACATCGTTGAACCCGCGTAAGAGCTTGAAAACCTCGATCAGTTGACCGCGCAGCCTCCGAGTTTCAAGCGAAAACAAGTTCAGGGCGCGTAACCGTCGATTGTAGCCCATATGCCTAACGGAAGGGATTAACTTTGTGGCCCTCGCCTGCATTCGCTCCAGCCTCTCAATATCTTTCCTGAGGGTGGGCGACCAGAACTGCACAGCATACTCCAGGTGCGGCCGAACAAGGGAATTGTACAGTGAGAGCACAATCTCCTTGTTCCGAAACTGAAATTGCCTCCTGATATAACCCAATAGTTTCTGGGCTTTCTTTTCCACCTCTACACACTGTTTCGTAAACTTAAGGTCGCTGCTAATTAGCACACCCAAGTCCTTTTCTAAATCAGTCACCTCGATATTACTACCCAATATCGAGTAGTCCGACTTGGGATTGGCGTAGCCAATGTGCATCACTTTGCATTTACCCAAGTTAAACGGCATTTGCCATTTTTCGGACCACTCTTCTATCCTACCTAGGTCCGCACGCAGTTCCTCGATCGCTTCGGGCGTCCCAACATTGGCCCCAAGCTTGGTGTCATCAGCGAATTTGGCGATCCGACTGACGATGCCACCGTCGATATCATTTATGTAAATGATAAACAACAGTGGCCCCAAAACGGAACCCTGAGGAACCCCACTAGTGACCGAGGCCCAACCCGAACTAGCCCCTTTAATTACCACCCTCTGCCGCCTATTCCTCAGCCAGTTTTCAATCCACCTACCTATTTCCCCACCGATACCCAGCGCGCGCACTTTGGCCATTAGCCGGCAGTGAGGTACCTTATCAAAGGCTTTCTGAAAGTCGAGATAAAGTATATCAATCGCCCTACTCTTATCGTACTCACTCAACATGACGTGGAAAAACTCGAGCAAGTTGTTGGGACACACGATCTATGACGTCTAAACCCATGTTGGGAGTCCCCAAGCAGCTTGTAGGAATCCAGATGGTCAACGATCCTATCAGCTATTATCCCTTCTAATAATTTACCTACAACTGAAGTGAGACTAATGGGACGATAGTTCCCTGGACTTTCGTGATCCCCTTTCTTAAAGATAGGGGTCACGTTGGCTTCCCTCCAGTCACCAGGCACCTGGCCCATCTCCAACGATTTGTTGAAGACTGTAGCCAGGTGGGGAGCCACCTGGTCGCGCACTTCTTGCAACACTCTGGGGAGAAACTGGTCTGGCCCAGGAGCCTTAAACGCGCTCAGTTTGTCTATTCTATCGGCAACGACTGTCGCGGTACATCTAACACTATCCAGGCCAGCACCTTCGTGCCTCACGCCTGGCTCGGGGATGACGCGGGTATCCTCCCTGGTGAACACTCCCGCAAAGTACTCATTAAGCACATTAGCGATGTCCGCGTCGGAGGTCCGCAGAACGCTGCTTCCGTCCTTTAACGGACCTATCATGCTTCTAATGGGCTTTCTACTATTAACATAACTGAAGAATTCCTTAGGGTTCCCCTTGCAGAGGCTTGCCACCCGTAGTTCTTCGTTACGTTTCGCTAGCCTAACCTTCGCCTTCACTTCCCTACACAGGCGGACATACGCTTCAGTGTTCTCGTGGGAACGATTGGCCTTCGCCCTCCTATACGCTACTTTCCTATTTCGGATAGCCGAAGCGATGTCACGATTGAACCACTTAGGCTGCGTTGAAGCAGGGGTGACCGGTTTTGACGGTATGGCAGCAGACTGCAGCACCATAAACTCGTCCCGGAATGCACTCCACACTCCCTCAACATCGCCGCCAACCTCTAACCCCATCTCTCCTACGCTATCCCTGAGAGAGAGAGAGAGAGAGAGAGAGAGAGAGAGAGAGAGAGAGAGAGAGAGAGAGAGAGAGAGAGAGAGGAGGGGGGGGGGTTCACAAAAGTAAATAGATACTCTTGGTTTTTTCCATAGTTTTCGATTTGTTAATTATAAGTCAATAAACAGCAACAAATGCCTCAGAAACACTTATAATTGAAATGTTTATTCATAACACCCATTATTCAATTTTAGGCATTTACCGACCATCAACCGGTAACGTACCAACTTTTACTACAAATATCGATAGAATTCTAACCTCCAATTATATTGGTAACAATTGTCTTAGTGCAGGAAATTCAAATACTGATCTCAAAAGAACATTCAAATAATAACGCAAGCTAGCTTCAGAACATCATGACTACAAATGGTTTAAAATTAGCTATTACAAAGCCAAAGAGACTTCACAATGACATTAGAAATTCGACTCTGCTCGATCAGATCTGGGTGTAGTCCCCGCTTGACTGCATCTCGGGTATAATTATATTAAATATCACAGCTCACTCGCCTCCGTACGCCATGCTAATCACCCATTTCTCAACAAAGGAAACTATAAAAGTTGACTATAGATCGTACATCTATAATAACAAAGTTTCTGAGAGAAATTACAGCTTTTGACTGAACTGGAATCACTGAAAGTAACCATGACAGTGGAACAAAATTTCAGGCATTCTCAGTCACATTAATGGATATATTCAGCATAAACTTTCCTCTTAAATCCTATTTGTTAAAAAACAATTTTTTAAAATTGGAAAGAGAACTGCAAATTCAGATTAAAAACTCAGGTAGGCCTAAATTAAATAATTTCAAAATAGTAACATCTGATAAACACGGCAAGAGAGCCTTCTCAAATGATTGGTTTAGCAAAAAAATATGGCTGACTGGATGCCCAATAAGAGAGAAATTGTTCTGTTGGCCTTGTTTACTTTTTAATAGTGATTCCGGAAAAGAGGTATGGAGTAAAGAAGGCTATCGAGATCAGTACATCAAATTAAAAGATAATTTATCCGACAACGCGATACTAACTGTGGCAATTAGAAAATGTGTATAAGCGAATGTGTGCTAATAAACTTTTATTGAACTTGACAGCTATCTTAAATGATTATTACCGGAAAACATATTAATACAAACTATGAAATAAAAATTAGGAATACTACTCTTCCAAGGGTGAATGAGGCTAAAGTATTTGGCATTAATTTAGATGATCAACTCCAAAATATTAAGATTTCTCTTCATATTATTTAAACTAAAAACGGCCCTTCCTTAAAACGCACTCCTTATCCTATATTATTCCGTTATCAATTATTCATTATATCGCATTACAACATTAAGTAGCTCAAAGAAATGTATAAAACATCCTTTGGAAGTTATTAATTAATAAAAATTGCCTGCGAACTCTCTCGAATAATAACAACAGACAGTCACACTTCCTAATGTTTAATAAGGTAAATATTTTAAAAATAAATGACTGACAGAAATTCAATGTTGCTGTTAATATATTCAAAGTCATAAATAAAATCAATATGTATCACCCATTCACAGAGCAATCACCCACCCCATCAAATACATCATCGTTTTAACAACAGACTGGCCACTGATTTTATACACAAACCTAACTATACAGTAGAATAGAAACTGCAGGAAATGCACTCTCTTTCAAAGGAGCAGATGTATGGAATGCAAGTCCCATGTATATCAGGCAGGCTTTATCACTAAATGTATTTCGTGAACCGCTAAACAAGCAATTCATTAGCTTCAACTGATGTATCAGTTCACTACTGCCATTTTTACCATAGCGCTGAAGTTTCCATTTTATAAATAACTATTTATTTAAAATATGCTAATTTCATTGAGCACTTTTAATTTCGTAATCCATTTTTTTTTCAATTTTTTATTAAGTATCCTTTAGTTTCTACTAAATATACAATAAATCATTTAATTTAAAATTATGTAACATTTTGTAAATTTTATATTCTAGTTATTATTATTATTATTATTATTATTTTTTTTTTTTATCACTATTACTCTTACTTGACACTTTCACTTTTTTATTAATAAAGTAAATGCCATTAATTTTGTCTAAAAACCCTCCATACTTCCAACGGCATATTCAGATGAGAGTACTATGAACATATTAATGTCATATCAAATATCTAAAAATTGTTGAACTCTGTCACTTTATTCTTTTCTGAATAAAGTTTTTTGAATTCTTTGAATTTTCAATTTTTGAAGACTGTCGTCAAAATTTTGAGCATCGTTATTTAAACCGTGAGTTTCGTTCCATCCTTGGAACATCTTCATCGTAATTTTACCTAAATGAGTCAAATTAAGCATTGTAAACTAAAGAACACCATAAAATAAAACTAAACCAAATAGTGAATAGAACTAAAATATAATATATGGGATCATACTGCAAACATTGCAAAAACGGTGGGGCTGTAGTCCTAGGGTTGAAGGGTCAAACCTCATTTAGATTTAGTGTTGTTTGCATATATATATATATACTGTATATATATATATATGAAATTACAAAAAGCCTATTCTGTCAATGTAGCAGAAATTTTTTTTAAATAAGAACCATTTTCATTTAAGTTTATCAAATTAAAAGTACAATTTTGGAATAAAAATTTATTCAAAAAGTTTTTAGGACGAATGTAAACTTCTCAGCCTAAAAAATATATTTTTAAACAAAAATTTAAAATTATTTCAATAGAAAAATTTCTTTGATTAGTTGTTTCCCAACAGAAACTAATTTTTTAATTAAATTTAATATTATTGTTTTAGTTCCAAGAAAGTGCTTTGTTTTTTTTTGTTATAAATAGGAAATTTTTAGATGCAGATATAAAATCTTCATCCTCCAAAATTTTATTTAATAAAACTGCACTCAAGATAAAACTATAAATACAGAATATATCAAACATTAACAACTCTTAGTCGCATTGTGTCGCAATGTGATGGATATCTGGGTAGCGGAACAATATCGATCTGCATCGATCTGTATCGACTTTATTCCTATCAGTAGATGGGAATAAAGTCGATACCAAAAATTTATGAACTTGCATAATGTTGAAAATCTCGACCTTATGTAGGTCAGTTAAAGTCATGTTAAGTTAGTTTAGATTAGCTCTATTTACGTTCAGCTTGGTTAGGTAGGTTACAATATGCCTGGTTAGATTACGCTAGGTTAGTCAGCTGAAAGGTATACATGGGTCAGTCTCAGTTAAAATATTAAAAAAAAATTTAACTTGCATTTGCTAAGGCCAACTAGCATAAGGTCGAACGTCGACATTATGAAATTCGATTTTGTTTATGTAATCCGTATAATCATTTAATAGCTCAGGGAGAGTAGTTCGTATCCAGTAAGGGTAAAAAAATCTATATGTTTAATAAAATTTGTTTATGCTCTATGTATATTGGGCACAATTATAGTTAAATTAAAGAGTTAAGTAAAAATTTCTAATATAAAAATAAAATTCCAGAATTCGGTTATATTTCCTGCTGTAAATTTGAACATGACTAATTCCGAATTAATTATAATTTGTTTAATTTAAACCTTTTTTAATTAAACAAAGACCTCCCCAAAATTAATAGATTTTTTTTTGTATTAAAGTTTGAAGTAATTACTGTAATGTTAAATAAAAAATCGGTTTATAATAAACAAAAAACTTATAAACAAAAGAACTAATAAAAACTTGTGTGAAATATTGCAATATGATTTTTCTTTCAACAATAAAAAATCTTCCTAAATTTTTTTAAACTTTTTTTTGTAACTATAATTGCAAATATATTAAGTAACTTCGAAGCCATGTTCCATAGAAAGTGCGAAGGTTACCAGTTTTTCTCGTCATGCGCTGAACTTCACATAATTTTATTAAACTAAAGAAATTTGGAAACGAAAAAATTGGAATTGGGAATAAAATATAAAAAGTCACATTTAAAAATAAATACAATTAACAAAAATGCCTCTATGTCTATATGTAAATGAAAAATTAATGGCAATAAAGAAACGTACTGAACCGGTGGTTGAGTGAGTGATTAGGGACAACTTTTTTGTCGTTGCAATATCGGCGCCATTCACTCCTTGGAAATCAGGGATAAAACCCTCCGTAAACCAACAAAAACTAAGATAAAATGAGTGAAAGATGCATTAATGGAACATTTGTAGTGATCATATTCTTAAAAGAATGGAGATTAAATTATTGTGGAGCAGGTCAGGGGCGTACCCAGAAATTTGCCAAGGGGGGAGCGAACTTGGAACTAATCGTAGAAGTATAATTGAAATAGAGATAAATAATTTTTATGTACATTCATGATGAGCTTATCGTTCAGTTACAGATGATTAACTAGCTACTGCTAAGACACATTAAGCATTTCCTTGGACTGTTACCTTTATAAAAGAAAATTATTCTCAGGGCCGAATTAAGAGTTTTCTGGATCCTAAGCCATTTTAGATTTTTAGTCGTAGGGGAGGCAAGAGCTAGCTTCGAAGGCGCCGGAATTTTTTCACTTTCATTCTCATCCTGTTGTAACCAATGTTCCCTCTAAGGTGTGCGCGTGTGCGCGCGCACACGCGTTGTGAAACCCGCGCACACAGCAAAATAAAATGCGCACAGGCTCAAGCGTATCATGAGTCACGACAGTAAATGAAGTAATTTAAAAAATTGCAGTTTAATGAATTCTATAAAGAACAAATTAAGAAACCGCTTGAAAGAAAATCATTTGGACATGCTCATGCGAATTAAAAGTTACCTGAATGATGACGGATGTATTAATCTTCATAGAGTTTATTTGGAATGGGCAAATGCTAAAGATCGTAGGGAGAAATCATAATCATACTTAAATGAAAGGTACTTTCATTTAATGTTATTTCGATTACATTTTATTTTATTGAATTTTATTATTTTTATTTTATTCCTATTTTGTGAATGGATAAAATCATGTATTAATCTTGATAGTCTATTTTAATTTGCTAAATGCTAAAAACTGTTTTGAGAAATGATAACTAAAATAGTCATTTTCAATTAATGTTATTTTTATTTTATTTCTCTATTTTGTTGAATTTTGTTTTACTATTTCTTATTTTATTTATATTTTTAGAATGGATAAAATGTTTTCTTTTTTAAAAATATATAATATTGCAAAGAGTTTCTTAATATCCATTTAATAGTACCGTAATGATCAAGCTATCACCTTATGGAAATAATATTTATTAAGTATTTAATATTTATATATATTTAATTTTGAAGATAATAGCACTCAGAAAAGTTTGCACAATTTTTCATCATGAATCTAAATGTATGCACAACGAAAATTTCTTGCGCACACGGACTAAAAAATATTAGAGGGAACATTGGTTGTAACCTAGCAATTTTACTGGGAAAATAATAATAATTTATTAGCTCAAGTGGGGGGGGCGATCGCCCATGTCGCCCTCCCCTTTGGTACGCCTCTGGAGCAGGTGGTAAAAATAAGAAATATAAATGTTTATTTTGTTACCCATGAAAATTTTCGTCATGGTTTATTTTCTCCACAATAACAGAAATTTTTTATGGGACTTAAATTTTAAAAAATGAAGGTTGCACTTTACACTCCGTACACACACACACACACACACACACACACATATGAATTTTCACTATTTTGTATTCTTACTTGTGGACCGCAAATGGGAATTGGAATGGCATTGAGTGGGAAGTAATTATTTGGTAATCTCATATATATATATATATATATATATATATATATATATATATATGTGTGTGTGTATGTGTATATATATATATATATACAGTAAACCCTCGGTATTTTCGACCACAGTGAGCCGGATGTCGCATGATCCAGACTCGTCTGTACCGCCGGCTTGTGAGGTGTCAGTTAAGAAATTACAGCAATTAGTCCTATTCTGATACAGTATATCCTCACAACCCTTCACTGTTTCCACATTCTGATATGTTTTCACTACCCTTCACTGCCTCCACAGCACCCTGAGATGCCTGTTACTCCTCAAGGTAAGAAAACATAAAAATAGTGTACAGTACTTTATATTTTATATTTATTATTAATTTTCAGGTGTAATATGCAGTAGTGTTTTAGGTTGTACTTTATAGGTTTATTATACTTCATTTACGGTATGTAATGCATATTTTTCTATTTATTTGCGATAATCCGGACTTTTGCATAATCCGAACACCCCTCTCTCCCAATTAGTACGGAAAACAGAGGGTTTAATATATATATATATATATATATATATATATATATATATATATATGAAAATTATTTCACGAAGGTAACACGTGAAAAATATTTATGATGAATAAAACCACGAAGGAAAGGAAACACAAAATGGTGCTCAAGCGCTTTCGTCTAATGACATCCTCAGGAACACTGAAGTACATAAAAAGGTTAAGCCTATATATAGGTTACAGAAAGAAAAAAAAGAAAAAATAAATAACATACATACACACACACACACACATATATATATATATATATACATACATACATATCTATATATACAAATACATACATACATACATACATACAATATATACAATAAACAGAGAAGTAAAAATAATAAAAAATTAAAAATTAAAACCTTAAAGGATTACCAGTGAGGCGTACAGATTTGTAAGGAAAAATATCGATTTTTAGCACAAGATCAAATGGATTATAAAAATACAAAATTATACTGGAACTCTGCCGGGTTTTAACACAATGCTGCCTATGGTCAGGTTTCGATATATAAAAAAAAAAAAAAAAAATAAATAAAATAAAATGCAAATTAAAAGTTAATCGATTTTTAGCACAAGATCAAATGGATTATAAAAATACAAATTTATACTGGAACTCTGTCCGGGTTTTAACACACTGCTGCCTATGGTCAGGTTTTGATATATATAAAAAAATAAAATGCAAATTAAAAGTTAATAAGGTAGAAGACAAGTTTACCAAAGATTTAATGTTTTACCCTTCTTATTTAAATCTGTTTTAAAGGAATTCAACATAACAGGATCGAGTTGAAAAAGACCTTTGCTTATGTTGAAGTTATTTGAAAGTTGGATAATGGCAGACTCAAGAATATTTCTATTAACAATGTTGCTTGAATGGAATAAAACTGAAGCATTATTCCAATCAATACAGTGGGCTAACTCTGACAAATGGACAAAAAGGGCACTGGACAACTGTCCTGTTCTAACGGAATATTGATGCTGTTTTATACGTGTGTGCAAATCCTTTCCCGTCTGACCTATGTAAAAGGAATCACATTGTTTACAACCAATTTTATAGATAATGCCTGAATTATTGGTAGGGCTATTTTTTACAATGATATTTTTCACAATATTGTTATATGAAAATACTACATTAATATCCAAAAGTTTAAGTACATTAGCAATGCCTAAAAAGCCCGGAAAAAATGGAAGTACTAAAATATTTTTTGACAAAGTACGAGTGTTAATATTGACACGATAGAAAGTTCGTTTTGCCTTGTTGAGACAAGATTCCATAAACGCAGATGGATAACACAAATCACTTCCAATAACGTTGATTTTTTCCAATTCGGCATCGATGTATTCCGGACTGGCGATCCTAAGGGCGCGGAGAAACATTGATGAAAATATGGCCTTCTTAGTGGGGGTATCATGTCCCGAGTAAAAGTGTACGTAGGACAAATTGTTTGTCGTTTTCCGATAGATACTAAACTTAAAACCTGGGCTTTCCCTATGTACACGCACATCCAAAAATGGGATTGAATTGTCTTGCTCAACTTCTAAAGTAAACTTAATGGAGGGGACTTGATCATTTAACTGAAGGAGGAAGCTATCCAGGTCACGATTCATGGGCCAGATACACAAAATATCGTCGACGTACCGCAACCAAGGGATGCCAACCCCCAGGATTCTCGGAATATAGGTAATTTCGAAAAACTCCATATAAATATTGGAGAGGAGGGGCGATAAGGGGTTGCCCATAGCCATCCCAAAAACTTGTTGATAATACTCGTTATTGAAAGTGAATTTACAGTCTTTGATGCAAAGCTTAATGAGTTCCAAAACAATGTGTGAAGGTAGTGGCAGGTCATACTTATGTAATTCTTGGGAGAGAAAGTCAAGCATATCGTCAATCGGCACTTTTGTAAACAATGAACAAACATCAAAACTAATCAATTTATCGTTAGTTTCAGTACGTGCATTATTCAATTTTTCCGTAAGATCCATGGAAAATGGCATCATTAACTTTTAATTTGCATTTTATTTTATTTTTTTTATTTTTTTTTTATATATATCGAAACCTGACCATAGGCAGCATTGTGTTAAAACCCGGCAGAGTTCCAGTATAATTTTGTATTTTTATAATCCATTTGATCTTGTGCTAAAAATCGATATTTTTCCTTACAAATCTGTACGCCTCACTGGTAATCCTTTAAGGTTTTAATTTTTTATTTTTTATTATTTTTACTTCTCTGTTTATTGTATATATATGTATGTATGTATGTATGTATGTATTTGTATATATAGATATGTATGTATATATATATAATATATATATGTGTGTGTGTGTGTGTGTATGTATGTTATTTATTTTTTCTTTTTTTTTCTTTCTGTAACCTATATATAGGCTTAACCTTTTTATGTACTTCAGTGTTCCTGAGGATGTCATTAGACGAAAGCGCTTGAGCACCATTTTGTGTTTCCTTTCCTTCGTGGTTTTATTCATCATATATATATATATATATATATATATATATATATATATATATATATATATATATATGATGTAGCGGATGTCATTTTTTTCACATCCGCGGATGCGGATGCGGATGAGGATGTTTGATTTAAACATCCGCGGATGCGGATGCGGATGCGGATGTCTACATTTTCGTTATTTTTAGGATATATTCGAGATTTGTTGTATTAACGTATATAATAAGTTATTATATAGAGAGAGCTGTAGTTATAATGTAGTATAATTGATTAATTGTACAATAATTGCTGTACTTTTCTCTGACATATAAAATAATATCAAGCATCTAACTAATGTAGAAATCAATCAGTGAATTCGTCTGCAAATAAATTCGTTATATTTTTTGAGTTTCAGCCACAATTAGAAACCATAATTGTGTTACCAGGATGCGGGACGTGAACGCAACTCAAATGCACCCCACCGACCTCTTTCCCCAACCTCCACCCTTATAGAAAGAGATCTTTAATTAGCTTGATAACTATTTATATTAAGTTTAAAGTTTTATTAGGCATATTTAAAATGAGTAATTAAAAAAGTAAACTAAGATGTTCATCGTTTAATGTTCAAACTTAATTATAGGAAGGTTATGCTTAAGGAACATTAATTTTTCTGCCTTTTCTGCTGTCAGTCTGTTTCTCTTTTCATCATATATTAATCCAGCACTGCTAAATAATCTCTCGCTTGGTACGTTTGTTGGAGGACAGGCTAAATGTTTCCTTGCAAGTTTACTCAAGTATGAATAGATATTCTGCGTATTTTTCCACCAACTAATAGATTGTCACATGCAGCCAGGCGTTTTTCTTGGTGATAGCTCTCGATCATTTTACTACATCTTTTGACATCGCGTAGGTCTCGTCATTGCTGCTTGACTCAAGAAACTGAGAGACAGATTCTGTGATAGATTTGCTTGTTGAAGGTGTTGGTTCTGTCACTGAAACTTTTATTCTTTTGGTGGATGGCGAAGCGACAGATTCAAGAGATTGAAGCTCTTCAACTGCTTTGCCAAGTGATGATTTAACTCGTTCTAATGTACTAGGTGAAAATAACTTAGCTTTGTAACGTGGATCTAAGTAGGTTGCAAGAGAGTAACTTCATACAAGAATAGCCTCTCGTCTTGTCGCTTGCATCACTTTTGCGCACAATGAACTAGTTCTATTAATATAGTAGAATTTGATAATTTCCGCTTATTAATGACGTTTTATCTCAACGGGCCACATCCGCACGACATCCGCAGTCCAAAGTGCGGACTGCGGATGCGGATGCGGATGCGGATGCGAGAAAATGTGCGGATGTTCCGCGGATGCGGATGTGACCTACATCACTAATATATATATATATATATATATATATATATATACATATATATATATATATATATGCATATATATATATATATATATATGCGCCCTTGAGGCATTGGTTTCTGCGAGTATGTAGAAGAATTACAGCATTTGGAAGAGTGAGGCCCATGGTGTAATGGTATCGCATCTGACGGCAATCGGAAGATCCCGGGTTCGATTCCCGGGTGGTTACCTCATTTTTAATTTGTTTCGTTCTCTCTCTCTCGTCTTGCGCGGAATATCTCCTATACAAGCGTCGTTCTTTACGTTATTTATACTGTGTGTTCTTTGCAGTTGAATGTGTATATATTATATATATATATATATATATATATATATATATATATATTATATATATATATATATATTAGACTGGTTCAAAAAACAACCTTTTTGAAATCATAACATGGTACCTCAAATTATTGTGAACCTTTATAAGAATTTGAAGTATATTTAGGGGTGCCGCACTACTGTCAAAAATATCAGAAATAAAAAAAATTAGTAATATTATATGGATTGTGGAGTAGTTATCTTCTGTAGGTATGTTACTTGTGTTGTTGAGATGATAGCATCATAGCAGTGTAGGAGAGTGTCAAATGGCATCATGCACAAACAGGATGTAAAATATGGCAAGTTCAGTAGCGACTAGAAAATCAACAGAAATGTGGCTTATTGGACAAACAATTGAGACAATATGTGGAAGAAAGCTACCATCCTATGGTGACGTTTTGCGGCTTATTTTTCATCATCTACATGCCAAAAAGACGTTGAAAGATGCATCTAAAGCTGTTTGCGCTGAAGTATTGAAATTTTGGGAGATGTCAAATATACCAACTACTGACTATCGCAATGTTACGAAAAAATAGAAAAGGAGTATTTTAATTATAGAGGACTTCAAAAATCTAAATCTAGACGTTCACAGACACAAATAGATAAAGAAACTTCTTTTCAAGAACGTTTGGATGATTTATTCGATATCGCCCATGCCAATGCTCTGCAAAAAATGACAGTAGAAGAAGACAGAGCTTTACTACAAGCTCAACGAGAGAAGGGGAGGAGAGGCTACATAGGAAGTGTGGACAAAATATGTGCTCTCAAACAATCTAAGAGAAGATCTAGAGATGAAGCATTTCAACGCCAAGTTAAGAAAGAAACTATGAGAAAGAAAATGAACACAACAGTGACTCAATTTTCGTCAAATAGTAGTTCCTCCGAGGAAGAGTCAAGTACATCAAGTACACCAGTGACCATAAAGAAGGAGAAACTTGGTAGTCATAAACCAGCAATGGTTGTATCAACAGAATTAGCAATGACACTGGACAGAAACAAATTAAGTGATCGCCAAGCAGTATCAGTAGTAGCAGCTACTGCATCTTCTCTTGGATATGAAGTTGATGATATTGTTCTGAGTAGAAGTTCAATACGGAGAAAACGAATATCAGTTCGTCACCAAATTACGGATGACATCAAGCAATCATTTGAAACTGATATTCCTCTAACAGTTCATTGGGACGGAAAGCTTATCCAAGATCTTACTGGTGATGATAGTGTGGATAGACTTCCAATTATTGTATCAGGCGGAGGAAAATCTAAGCTTCTCTCAGTACCTAAACTTAAATCTGGCACTGGAAAAAAATTGCAGGTGCTGTGGTCGAAGCTTTGGATGACTGGGGGCTACGAGATTGTGTGCAGGCAATGTGCTTTGACACAACTGCAAGCAACACTGGCGATAAAAAAGGAGCATGTACTCTTATTGAAAGCATACTTGAACGGCCGCTCCTCGGACTAGTTTGTCGACATCACATTCTCGAAATAGTAATAGCATCTGTCTTTGACAAATGTCACGGCGCTGTCACTGGTGGTCCAGATATCTTGTTATTTAAGCGTCTTAAAATAAATGGAAGACTTTTGACGCAAACAAGTTTGAAATTGTTCAAATCAATGTACCGGAAAAGCCCAGTATAATTGAAAATTGCAAGCAACATTTGACTAAGTTACAACCTCGAGCAGATTACCGAGAACTCTTAGATTTGACAATCATATACCTTGGAGATGTTCCTTTTGATGGTA
The DNA here is from genome assembly GCA_023014485.1 of Bathynomus jamesi. Taxonomy (NCBI): domain Eukaryota; kingdom Metazoa; phylum Arthropoda; class Malacostraca; order Isopoda; family Cirolanidae; genus Bathynomus; species Bathynomus jamesi. The sequence goes on along the minus strand of JAJOZX010008358.1, from coordinate 103,312 downwards.
TTAAATTCCATCAACCCGGAGCGTTGCACCGTGTGCGATGGATGGCGCGAGTGATATATGCAATAAAAATTTGTCTTTTCCACAAACAAATGGAAGTCACTAGACGTGAACTAGAAGGGATGCAACGTTTTGCATTATATGCTGTTCGATGCTACGTAAATGAATGGTTTTTAGCACCCATTGCTTCCTCTGCACCAGCTAATGACCTATCTCTTCTCAACAAACTTCAATCCTACGATGATAAAGAAATATCTGTAGCTGCATCTAAAGCGCTCTCTCGCCATCTCTGGTATTTGAATGAAGAGCTCATCGGACTTTCTTTTTTTTGATGAAGAAACGTCACTGGAAGTCAAGCGAGAAATGGTGAAGGCGCTGGATGTGAATGGCTCTCAAAATCCTCCTAAACGGATAAATTTGAATGTGAAAGATCCTAACTTACAAGACAAAACACTACCTAGCTTCGTCAGTTCAACAACTCGCAACTTCTTTACAAAATTAGCATTGCCAATGGACTTTTTGGACAGAGATCCTGCTGATTGGAACGCTAATGATGACTACAAAGCTGCTAGCAATTATGTAAAAAATATGAATGTTGTAAATGACAACGCTGAGAGAGGTGTTGCTTTAATTAAGAACTTCAGTGGCCATCTTACGAAAAGTGAAGAACAACAATATCTTCTACAAATTGTAGATCAGCACTGTAAGCGTTTTCCAAACGTAAAAAAATCTACAATAAAAGAGGGACTTAGATAAAGGAAATAAATGGAATAGAAACAAAATTAGAGGACTGTGGATTAGGCCTATAGGGGATACCACATTAAAAAAAACGCACCGATAACAGCTACGTCAGGGGTAAAATATATTAATATAAATAATCCGATTGGAGAATAAAATGAAATGTCTGACCTCCGTGCGGCACCCCTACATATTATCCGATTTGCATTAAAATTGGTATTTATAATTCTTTAATCATTCTTCACAATATTCAGGGGTACCATATCAAAAATAATAAATTTGAAAATTCACCCTTATAGGTTGGACCAGTCTAATATATATACCGTATATATATATATATATATATATATATATATATATATATATATATACACACACACACACACACACATATATATATATATATATATATATATATATATATATATATATATATATACAGGGTGTCCGAAAAGGAATATACCAAAAAAAAGTTGAATAACTTCTTGTTATTTGAGATAGCAACATAAGTTGAAGATAAATACATTGGGAGACGAGGATATCTTTTGTGGTCACCAAGCTCACCCGACCCAACTACAGTACTTTCGACTTATTTTTATAGTCATGTCAAGAGCGCCATTCATTGGCATGACTCTAAAAACAGTCCTAAAAATAGAGTCGAGTATTCCATCGCTCAAGGCTCCGGTTATGGTTTAAACTTTAAAGTATGCTGAAAAACTTTGACAGTTAAGCTTTATATTCCACTTACTATGTTTTGTTCTACCTGAAAAAGGTAGGAAATTATTAAATTTTAAAACATATCAAGGACTTTATACCAACCCTGTATTTAAATTGTGAGCTTTTCGCTTTCGTAATGCTATTCCATATGAATATGAGGTAAACAAAAAAAGGAAATTTTTCCGTGCATAAATACTTTCTCTTTTGTAAACTGAATAAGGTATTTGAAGAATAATTTCAGAAATCTTTCCATTTCAAATTCAGACTAAATTTCAGATTAGACACTCTAAAAAGCTGAAATCGTGGTGGTGGTTACCTCATTTTTTCATTTGTTTCGTTCTCTCTCTCTCGTCTTGCGCGGAATATCTCCTATACAAGCGTCGTTCTTTACGTTATTTATACTGCGTGTTCTTTGCAGTTGAATGTATATACGTATATATATATATATATATATATATATATGTGTGTGTGTACACAACAGGGATTGGTTTTTTGGAAACGGAAATTTTAAGTTAAAAGTACTCAAATATTCTAAACATATCTTTTTATTCCAAACGTTTCATAAGTTTTAAAAAAAAAATGTTTTAAAGGTGTACATTAAAAATTAAAGAAATAAAGGTCTTCTTTAAGGAAATTAAAATTAAGAAATTAAATTAAAAGAGTAATGTACGAATATCTTAATATATTTCATTAAAGTATCTATAAAATCAATTAAATTAATAAAAATTAACTAACATCAATAAAAATCAAATTAAAATCAGTTAAAAATTAAAGTAAGATTTTTTATTAGTAGGTTATTTATTAAAATAACTTTATATGCGTAGATATGGTGGGTAAAAACTCTAAAACTATTCTTTTCAGTATACTTTTTCCTTCTTTTCTCTACTTCTTCTTTCACTATTATTTTCTCTCAATTGTGTATGGCGAAGTAGAGACTCGTCTAGTCTATACTTTACAGCTACTCTCTCTCTCTCTCTCTCTCTATCTATCTATATATCTATCTCACTTTTTCTTTAGCTTAGAGTGGATTTTCGCCAGCAATTTTTATGTTCGTGTTTTAGTTTATCTTGCATGATAAATTTTTTTTATATATATTTAATACTTTAAGCACCGCTCTTTCCCTGTTTTTTGTGCATAAAGAAAAATATAAAATGGAGGTCAGTGACCGCCCGTCATTATATATGAGCTTCCATCATGAACTTTCCATCTTTGGATGTTGACATTTACTCCTACATTTCTTTTTAAAGTACAGAACTAAAATAATGATTATGTTCACCAATAAGTGGTCATGAAAAAATATTAAATGAAAGTATTTAATAATTGGAAGGTTAAAAAAGATCAAAAATGAAAGGCAAAGGAATGAAAACGAAAAGGACCAGTGAATGGGTTTCCTTTGAACTTTTCGTTCAAACTTTTCATTTCTTCCGCGATTATGGGCGGGTCACACCCAGTCTTCGACACTCTCCTATGGGCTGAGTTAGGTTAAATTAAGTCAGTTAGTTTGTGCCCGGTTAGATAAAGTTAAATTAGGTCGCTTAAAAATGCCAATGATTTTGAACTATCAGCATTTTTCGGGATCACCTTCGTAAAAACGAGAAATGATAAAATGTATTTTCTGAAGTTGTGGCAATGTATAAGAAAAATAAATTTATGAACTATTAACACAAAACAAATTAATTATTAAACACGTTGATAAGGAAGTCCCATTAAATATATTTTTCATTTGTACATATGCAGATACCATAGACTGATTATACAAATTTATTTTTAGCAGTCACACCCTTACACAAATACAGGGTGTACATAAAGTCAGGATCTATTTTTGTGAAATAATAATTTTTTTCTATTTTTCTTTTTAGAAGCCCTTAGAATGAATACAGAAGAGCGTGTGGCAATAGTAATTTGGCGAATCGAGGGAAAGAAATACAATGACATCAGAGAGAAGTTTAGAAGGAGATTTCATAAGCCGGGGCCAATAGACAAGACAATACAAAAATTGGTGAATAAATTTAAACGAACGGGATCTGTAAATGATGAAGCAAGATCAGGACGACCGTGTAATCCGTGTATGTCAGATCTTACCGTGAATGCAGTACGCGGAATTATCACTGAGGACCCACGTACGTCCGTTTGTGCTGCATCACACAGACTCGGCCTCCCGACGTCATCTGTGCACAAAATTCTGAAAGTTAATTTGCAGAAGAAAAGCTATCATTTGCAGGTTTTACATGATTTACATGAGGAAGATTTCCCTCGACGAAGTGCTGTGTGTGCTGATCTCGTAGAACAAATCTGGAGTGATAATTTAATGGACAACATTCTCTTTAGTGATGAAGCCACTTTCCATACGTGTGGAAAAGTAAATCGCCATAACTGTCGAATTTGGGCAGATGAAAGACCGAATGATTTCGTCCAAAATTGGGAGAGAGACTCACCTAAAGTTAATGTCTGGATGGGTTTAACAAAATCTAAGGTTTATGGTCCTTTTTTCTTTGCTGAAGCTACAGTTACGGGGCTTATTTATCTGGACAGTTTGCAGCAATTCCTTGAACCTCAGCTGATTGGGGATAGGATTGTTAGTACCGTCATCTATCAACATGATGGTGCTCCTTGTCACTATGCCAAAATTGTTCAGGATTATCTAAATGGACGTTTTCCAAATCGCTGGATCGGACGCGGAAGCAACAGACCTTGGCCAGCGAGATCACCAGATTTAACCCCTTTAGATTTTTTTGCATGGGGCTTTATCAAATCGCACGTCTATCAGACGAATATTACGAGTCTTGAAAACTTACGTACACGTATATGAACTGCTGCAGATAACATAACCCCGGAAATGCTCCAGAATGTGTTTAGAAATGCTGCGGAACGATTTGAGCTGTGCAGGGATACTGATGGGCGTCACGTCGAATCCTACTCTTAATTATTTAATAAATGTTACCACTTTATCATTTTAGGATTGAATTCCATATAATTTCCAAGTGCTTCACAAAAATAGATCCTGACTTTATGTACACCCTGTATAGTAATTGATAAGATGAATCTACCTTGTAGTGAAGAGCATATAACTGATAACTTGGCACGGAATGCAGTCAATAAAATAAGTTATTATACCCAGTCATATACCGTACTAACTCAGAAAACTGCAATTTTAGAATGCCCTTTTGTTGGTATTTTGTAAACAAATACCAAGCATGATCATTAAAAAAATAAATCTATCACTTAAATTTTATTGCAGTGATTAATGATAATGATAATGAAAATGATAATGACAAAACTAATAATAATTTCAATTTCAATTTCAATTTCACTTTTGTATGTATACATGTACAGGATATACATTAGGTGTAACAAGAGAATAATATATATATATATATATGTGTGTGTGTGTGTGTGTATATATACACATGTACTGTACATATGACAGAAAGTAAGGTAATGCATTCCTAAGCATACGTAGCATAGTACGATAAAAATATAATATGATGATAATATAGTGATAAGAATAAGAACTATAATAATAATAATAATAATAATAATAATAATAATAATACACTTTATTATTTTATTTTTATTTGCTGATGTTGAGAATATACATCAGGTGCAGCAAGAAATATACAAGTATATACATACATGCATACATATAGGGCCTTCAAAAAGTTCCCGGAAAATATTTCCCATTCACGTTAGAAATTACGTGATAAATCATAAGTCGACATGTTCATTCCTGTACGGTTTTGTAATAACATGTTAAAATTTGATTGCCGAAAATGCAGAATTTGGAAGATTATGTCATTTGAAAGTTTAACCTCTCAGAAGCTACATGGAATCTCAGAAATCCGAAGTCGGAAGCAATATCAAATTTTTAGTAAAACTTGGTTGGAAAAAAAGTGATATTATTGAAAGTGTGAGGAAAGTTTATGGAGACACTGCTCCCAAGAAGACCACCCTTTATGAATGGATTAATCGTTTTTCAAATGGCCTAGAGAGTATCGAAGACGGCACTCGAAGTGGAAGACCTTCAACCTCCATCAACAATGAAAACATCGATCGTGTGAGAGCACTAGTCGAAGAAGATCGACGATATTCTGTCGAGTTTATAGCTGACAATCTAGGCTTATCGGTGGGATCAACTCATTCAATTTTAAAAGACCACCTGGACTTGAGTAAGCTTTCTGCCCGATGGGTGCCAAAACTGTTGCGCGAGGATCAGCTTGCAACAAGGGTGAATCTCGCACTTCAAACTTTAAACAAGTGGGACGCTAATCCCGAAGATTTTTTGCAAAGAATTGTGACTGGAGACGAAACTTGGTTGTACCTGTATGATCCCGAAGACAAACAGCAATCCAAACAATGGCTGCCGAGGGGATCAAGCGGCCCCATCAAAGGAAAATCTGAAAGATCCGCTGCAAAGATTATGGCAACAATTTTTTGGGATTCGGAAGGTATTTTGTTAATAGATTACCTAGAAGGACAAAGAACTATAAATGCAATCTACTATGAACAAGTTCTAGAAAAGTTACATCAAGCAATTAAGAAAAAACGGCGAGGAAAACGTCATGACAGAGTTTTGTTCCACCACGATAACGCACCGGCTCATTCGTCCCGAAAGGTAAGGGACAAACTGAGGGATTTAAGATGGGAATTGCTCTCCCACCCTCCTTACAGCCCAGATTTAGCTCCTTCCGACTTTTTTCTGTCTCCAAATTTAAAGAAACACCAGAAGGGGACCCGTTTTTCGTCAATAGAAGTGGTCAAAAAGGCAACAACGACCTGGTTCCATTCAAAAGATGCTCAATTCTACGGACAGGGTTTAGAAGGCTGGAGGCATAGACTACAAAAGTGTTATGATAGTGATGGTCATTATGTAGAAAAATAAAATCTGCACTTTTTCATTTTTTTGTTTTATTACCTTTTTATTAAATTTTTCCGGGAACTTTTTGAAGGCCCCACTACATACACATATGCATAATATATATATATATATATATATATATATATATATATATATATATATATATATATATATATATATACATATATATATATATATATATATATATATATATATATATATATATATATATATATATAGGACAGTTAATACCTTCCTGTAGATAGATAGTATAAAACTACCATTGACAAGCAAATTTTATGCTTTATTGGTAGAATGGGGTTATCTAACGAATCTTATTAGATAATATAGAGAAATGAAGTTATCATATTTACATTAATTTTAAAGATATAGGAACAAAGAGAGATAAAGACAGAGATTATGAGTTGTAAGTTTCAGACATAAATTTATACATACATACAGATATTCAACCAAGATTTATTGGTATATAGGAAACTAAACATTAAATACCTTGCTAATTGAAAATCTTGTCAGACTTAGATATCGTGACACTTCATTTATTATTTTTATTATTTTTGATTTGTTATAAGGGAACATATAGGAATATATATTATTGAAATAAGAAAAGGGATACAGAGTTGTGGTTTGTATGATTTGATGAATTTGTCATTCAGTTTTCTCTGGAAGGCTTTTAACATTGATCGAGGGTGTTCCAGAGTTCTGGTCCTGTAGAACAGGGCTTCTCAAACTTTTTTCACTTGCGACCCCTTTGGATCAGACAAATTTTTTCGCGACCCTTCACTCAATGTCATAAAAGCAATAGGTACTAACACTATATTTATGAAAAAAATAATATTTTCAAATGTTTCTGCGACGCCCAATAATATTTACGCGACCCCTAGTTTGAGAAGCGTGGCTGTAGAACATAAGGATCTAATCGCAAAATCTAGTGTAATTTAGTCTTCTGATTTACGTGTTTGATTGTCTTGTGCTAAAACGGTGTTTAGTTTGTGAAGCTCATATTTTATTTTGGATGATTTCTGTTGCAGTATTATGGACGATTTGATAAATATATGAGACAATGTTTAGTTTGTAGATTTCTACTAGTTTGGTACTTTTTAATTCGTGCAACATGTTTTCTGCATTTTTATTATGTTTGTTTGATTTATAGAGTTTCTTTATTATTCTTTTCTGCATTACCACAAGTGGCTGCGTAAAATATTGACGTGCACTTCCGTAAGCACTTATGCGATATTGTAAGTGTACGTATACCATGGTAGTGAAGTATATGAATCTAAGAACTTGTTTCGAGAACGCTGCACCTACTTTTATAATTATGAATGAGACCTTGGCTAATTTGTCGCATAGCTCTTCAACGAGCTCTTTCAATGAAATGTTTGAATCGAGGGTAATTCCCAAAAGTTTGGCTGACCTCACTCGTTGAACAGGAATTAAATTTATGTTTAGGTTTAGAAGGAACAAAGTTTTTTTTTGTAATGACTACATACACTATACACTTTTTTCATTTTTAAAGATAGATTTTTGGTGTTAAGCCATAACTATATTCTTTGGAGTTCATTGTTGGTGGTTGTTTGTAGTGGCAATAAGTCTGTTAAGGCTATGATTGATATATCATCGTCATACTGGTAACAGGAAGAATTATTCAGTGACTGGTAACTGGTGGAGGTCATTTATATAAAAGAGGAATAGGATAGATGCCAGAATGCTCCCTTGAGGCAATCTGTAAGAGATAAATCTTGTTTCTGACGTAAGTCCTGTGCTATAAATTGTGTACTATTAGTCAGCTATGAGCGAAGCCATCTTGATTGCAGTCCCCTGAAGGCGTAATGTTCAAGTTCTTTTAAGAATATGTCATGAAGTATAATGTAGAAGGCCAAACTGTTGTTTGTGTATTATTTTATTGGTTATTATGAATTTTATTATTTGATTATTTGATTATATAATATTGAGAAGCATGGCGATAATGATGATATTCTACAGATCTACAGACGCTAAGGCTAACAAAGACCCTAAGATCCACTCTAAGGTTAGCCCGAGAGAAAGGAAAGAGTAGGGCATTAAGAGAAGAGAATAAGGGGTTAAGTAGCGACACCTATCACTCGTGGGTTAACATTCATTCAGAAAAAGAGAAAAAAGACAACATCATCATCCGCCGGCCACTGCCGACAAGTCAGTAAAATAGTCGGAGAGAATAGGAAAGATTGCAGAACGGTCCTCTACTCCATAGGGAGGTAGAGGATGCAGCCCACTAGGCTGGAAAGGCGTGAAAGAAGAAAAGAAGTAAAATAAAAACGCTTACAAACCATGCATTACATTCTTAACTCAAGAACAACACATTCTTAACTCAAAGCAGCACATTCTTCCAGCTGTTGCAGACCGATCCTCCACTCCATAGGGAGGTAGAGGATGCAGCCCACTAGGCTGGAAAGGCGTGAAAGACGAAAAGAAGTAAAATAAGAACGCATTACAAACCATGCAACACGTTCTTAACTCAAACACTATCAGACCATGCAAACTACAGCCATGCAATAGAGTTACAGACATGCAAATAAGGAAAGAAGAAAAAAGTATAAAGAATAACAAAAAGTGCGTTAATTTACTCAACAAGCTACAACTAAGTTCGTGTTAGTCTATTTTTTTTTTTTTTGCTGGCATATCACACGCTGGCATGTCACAAGCTGGCATTAGACATCAACAGACTCATCCCCGATTACCACCCCTAGAGCTCCTGTTGCCTATTGTTTTTTATTTTAAACAACGTTAATATTTTTAAAATGCCTACCTAGACGGTTTTTAAACACATTAACGCTGGTAGAGTTCACGACGGGCGCGGGAAGATTATTCAATTTATCAATTACTATAAACGTAAAGAAGTTTTTAGCGATATTAGTAATGAACTAATATAACTTACGTCATCGATATTATTAACGATTGTGAAAACTTCAATAAGCTCCCCCCTTAATCTCGTAGTTTCAAGTGAATGCAAGTCTAACTCTTTAATCCTATCTTCATAAGGCTTGTTGCGCAGTGACGGAATTAGTTTTGTGGCACGACGCTGAACCCTTTCTAGTCTATCAATATCCTCACCAAATACGGGCACCAAAACTGAACGGCATATTCTAAATGAGGCCTGACTAAATTTGAAATTACGCGCTATGAAGCCTAACATCCTATTAGCTTTTGTGCAAGACTCCAGGCACTGGTTCCTAACTTTTAAATCCTTAGATACGCGTACGCCTAAATCTACTTCCTCGTCAACGCTCGCTAACTCTCTATCGTCCATCGTGTACGTGTAATTATTGTTACGAGAACCTATATGCAAAACTTTACACTTGTCTAGGTTAAAGTGCATCTGCCACTTATCCGTCCACTCCATAATCCTATTTACATCGTCTTGGAGCCTATTTCTATCGTCCTCGTTAACAACCTTACCGCCTATTTTAGTATCGTCCGCGAATTTTGACACGTTACTAGTCAATCCTACATCTATATCGTTAATGTAAATTACGAATAGCAATGGGCCTAACACACACTGAACCCTGCGGGACACCGCTACCTACATCCAACACCCGATTCACTACCATTAACAACGACCATCTGTCTCCTAGCACGAAGCCATTCCTCTAACCAGTTAACTACCTGACCACGTATACCGTGAGCTTTAACCTTCGCAATTAATCTTCTATGCGGAACTGTATCGAACGCTTTTTTAAAATCTAAATAAATAACGTCAGCCGCTCTATGCCTATCGTATTCGCGCACTATTTCGTTATAAAATTCTAACAAATTAGGTAAACAAGATCTATGGCGTCGAAACCATGCTGACTACTATTAATCAAACGACTTTCTAAGTGATCGATGATACGATCCTAACTACGATTCCAAAAGTTTACCGACAATTGACGTTAAGCTAATGGGCCTATAATTGCTAGCTACTGTGCGTCGCCTTTTTAAAAATAGGCGTGACGTAGCTAATTTGAAGTCTTCAGGAATAATCCCGTTTCGAGTGACTGATTAAAAATCTTCGTTAAGGGGCCTACAATAACATCTTTCAAATCTTTCAAATGTCTGGGATAAAAGGCGTCAGAGCCTGGAGCCTTGCTAACTTTTAGCCTGTCGATATAATGCGCAATCTCACTCTCGTCAACAGTTATTTCATCCAAAATAGTCTAGCTACTAAATGGAACGATATCGTTCACGTCGGGGACATTATTTACGTCTTCTACGGTAAAAACTGTCGCAAAAATGTTATTGGAAATACCCGCCATCGCCTGAGCGTCAGAAGCCAAAGCGCCATTAACATCCACTAGAGGGCCTATGTTATCTTTTACCGGCTTACGATTATTGACGTATTCAAAAAACTTTTTTGGATTATGTTTACTATCCGCAGCTATAAGTATCTCTAAATTACGCTTGGCATTCCTAACTGATCTTTTAACCTGACGTCTAAGCTCGATATATCTATTAAAGTTAGCGGCCGTGCCATTGCGCTTACTAAGTCTATACGCTCTATTACGCTCGTTTATAAACTCTCCTATTTCCCTAGTCCACCACTTCGGCCTACCATGATTTCTAGCGCGCTTGGGCCTACGAGGAATAAACTCCCTTTCAATATCCCTAAAACTTTCTTTAAACGCCACCCAACGCAAATTTGTGTCATTACCCATAAATAAATCCCAGTCCACTACTCTCATCCTATCAGCAAAACTATCAAAATTAGCCCTACGAAAATCAGGACTTCTATTACGTTACTATCCTGGTGTTTTCTATCAATAACTTAAACCTAAGAATTTGATGATCACTACATCCTAAACTCTCGCCTACTTCTAAACCTTCGACTATATTCTCGCCGTTCGTCATCACCAAATCTAAAATATTGTCACCGCACGTTGGTTCGGTAACTATCTGTCGTAAAAAGTTATCGTCCATAAACTCAACCAATCTAAAACCCTCCTCATTACCAGTAAAATTCTCGTAATTAACATTAGGGCAGTTAAAGTCTCCGACAATTATACTATTCCGATTGTCAATAAAATTATCAAGAAGTGAGTAAAATCTAGTATCTGTATCGAGGGGTTGAACGGGAGGTCTATAAACAACAACAAAATTAAAACTAATACTACGCGTCCTAACTTCAACACATATCGCATTAATTGCTGCCGGAAAATCTAACTTAACCTCGATAACCCTAAGGGAATTACGAATGTATAGCAAAACGCCTCCGCCAAACCTATTTAACCTATCATTAGTAAAGAGTTTAAAACCCGGTATATCAAGTTCCCCCAACAAGTCCCGAGTCACGGTATTCAACCAAGTTTCAGTGATAGCAACTATATCATAGTTGCCGGAATAAATTATCGCCTTAAATTCATTTAATTTATTTCTAATACTACGCGCATTACAATAAAAGACGTTTAAGTTATTTTTTACCACGGGCCTGCGTTTTAAATTATTTATCACGTCGGGCCCGCGTTTCCCGGACCTACAACGTTTAAAGAAGGCTTCGACCTATACAGCTTTCGCACGTTTTCGTCTATTAACCTACCTAGCCTAGCATTACCTATTTCATTAAAATGCACCCCATCTTTTATAAAAAGGCTAGGATCACATCACTGAATTCGGACCACAGCTTTACGAAGGGTACATTTTCCTCAGCACAAATCTCTTCTAATTTGTTATTCAAAAATATTGTTTTTGACGTAATTCTAAGACCCAACCCGTGCCTAGGGGTAATACCTAGAACTAAAGACCTATCTGACCTCGCCTTCAGGGACCTAATTAACCCCCTATATCTCTCCAAAAGGTCAGGCACTCTCGTATTTGGCCTATATGAGTCGTTGCCTCCTACCATCGTCACCAACATTGAGTGACAGGAGGCAACGTCGATCCTATCCACTTCGTCTCTAACTCTTTCAACCCTGGCCCCTGGGAGACAGACCCTCCTCCTCTTGGTTGGATGCCGTTTAACGAACTCTTTGTCCATGTGGCGCACTAAAGAGTCCCCGATTAAAATAGTTTCCCCCTCATTCACGTCCCTTTCCGAATGGGCGAAAGGGTTCGAAACCTCGATAGGGGGGGGATTCCTATCACCTAACGTACGCGGCCTAGTTCCACCCTTAACCTCTCTAAATCCCTCGCTATCTACTACTCTCGGACTAACCTTAACCCCTTCCTCAACTCTATCTAACCTTCCCGACAAGCTACCTAAACTAGAAACTAGGTTACACACCTCACCTTCAAATTACTAACGTCTTCAACGTTAGTATTGGTTCGGCCTACGTCAACAGTAGCCCTACCCCTGCCCTCATCAAGCGTTGCAAGTCTTTCCGCTACCTCACGTACACTGCGTTTGATGTCAACTAATTCCTCCATGAACTCGCAAAAGAAACAAACTGATCTATCGGTAATCGCCATAGGACCGCCGTTATAATCCCTAAATTCCGAATACCACCGGTTAACCCTACACCTAACACACGACGCTTTCTGCGACGGCATCGCGCAGTTAAAAATTAGTTTAAACCGTCACAGGTATAAGTTAAATTAAGCCGGCACGCTATGAAAACTTCTAAATCGCTAAAAACCACTAATATTCAATTACTTAACTATAACAACGTGAATTTAAACGCAAGTATATAAAATTCAAAACTATCCAAAAGCAAAATTCTCAGCAATATACAAAAGTAGATGCAATATCAGAGAGCTCAGGAAATGCGTCCGTTCAGTACAGAGTCTGGCTGACGAATCAAGTACAGAGTCTGGCTGACGAATCAAGTGATGGTGATGATGATGGTGGTGATGATCTACAGATCTACAGAACCTAAGGCTAACAAAGACTTTAAGATCCACTCTAAGGTTAGCCCGAGAGAAAGGAAAGAGTAGGGGGTTAAGAGAAGTGAATAAGGGGTTAACTAAGTAGCAACACCTATCACTCGTGGGTTAACATTCATTCAGAAAAAGAGAAAAAAGACTCACCATCATCATCCGCCGGCCACTGCCGACAAGTAGGAAAAATAGTCGAAGAGAATAGGAAAGGAGTGAAAGATGAAAAGAAGTAAAATAAGAACGCTTACAAACCATGCAAACACAGTCTTAACTCACTGTCATACCATGCAAACTACAGACATGCAAGTAAAGAGAGTTACAGACATGAAAGTAAGGAGAGGATAAGAAAAAGAAAGAAAAAGTTGGTAAAGTTAAACAAAAAGTGGGTTAGTTTACGCTACGAGCTACATCTACGTTCGTGTTAGTCTAACTTTTTTTTTTTTATTAATTTTTGCTGGCATATTACACGCTGTCATGTCACAAGCTGGCACCGTCCTGAGACAGGCGTCTAGGCTTCTTTTACACCGTAATGTTCCTGATCTCCTTCGGAAGCTGTCTAAATAGTCTTAGGGCCCCTGACCAACAAGCTATTTTCCTTCAGAGTTGAAGGTGTCCCTTGTCTGGCCTCTAGTTAGGGAATACGACACATTTTACCTTTCATTTTTACAACCATCTTTGGGCGGTTACTGGGTTTAGCTTAAGGCAGGTACCAGTTTTTCAATTATTTTACATATGTAAATTATGGTACTGTATATCTCTCTTCATTCTTCCAGTGAATATTAGTTTAATTTACGAAGTCTTTCCCAGCAGTTGAGTTCTTTGCAGCCATCAATCTTTCTTGTACCTTCTTTTAAAAGTTCTTAGTACCTGTCCCGCAAATCTTTTTGCTTTGTTTATCGCTATCTGATTTTGTGTCTCAAATTTCGCACCGTTTAAAAGTTTAAACCATATATGCAACTTCAAATATGACACACATAGATATACATAGAAAATATACACAGAATATTTTAAATATAAATTGTAAATTATTATTATTATTATTATTATTATTATTATTATAACTTTCTCCCACAACTGTACATCATTATCACCATAATATTAATCATCATCATCACCATCATCGTAGTCGTAGTTAATGGTAGTGAATCGGGGTGGTTAGATGTAGGTAGCGGTGTCCCACAGGGTTTCAGTGTTAGGCCCATTGCTATTCGTAATTTACATTAACGACATAGATGTAGGATTGACTAGTAACGTTTCAAAATTCGCGGACGATACTAAAATAGGCGGTAAGGTTGTTAACGAGGACGATAGAAATAGGATTCAAGACGATGTAGATAGGATTATGGAGTGGACAGATAAGTGGCAGATGCAATTTAACGTAGACAAATGTAAAGTTTTGCATATAGGTTCTCGCAACAATAATTACGTGGACACGATGGATGATAGGGGAGTTAGCGAGCGTTGACGAGGAAGTAGATTTAGGCGTACGTGTATCTAAGGATTTAAGGGTTAGGAACCAGTGCCTGGAGTCTTGCGCAAAAGCGAATAGGATGTTAGGCTTCATAGCGCGTAATTTCGAATTTAAATCGAAGGATATTATATTGCCCCTTTACAAGTCCCTAGTCAGGCCTCATTTAGAATATGCCGTTCAGTTTTGGTGCCCATACTTGCGTGAGGATATTGATAGGTTAGAAAGGGTTCAGCGTCGTGCCACGAAACTTATTCCGTCATTGCGCAACAAGCCTTATGAAGATAGGATTAAAGTGTTAGACTTGTATTCACTCGAAACTAGGAGATTAAGGGGGGAGCTTATTGAAGTTTTCAAAATCGTTAATAACGTCGATAACGTAAATTTTGACAAATTGTTCACTTTTGATAATAGTAATACTCGCAATAACGGATTTAAGTTGCGTGGCAGGCGTTTTATTACTAATATCGCTAAAAACTTCTTTACGTTTAAAGTAATTGATAAATGGAATAATCTTCCCGCGTCAGTCGTTCATTCTACCAGCGTTAATATGTTTAAGAACCGTCTTGACAGACATTTTAAAGGTATTAACGTTGTTTAATTTAAAAAACAACAAAGTTAGCAACAGAAGCTCTGGTGGTGGTGCTCGAGGATGAGTCTGTTGACGATGAATGCCAGCTTGTGACATGCCAGCGTGTGATGCCAGCAATAAAATTATTTAAAAAAAAAAAAAAAAAAAAAAAATTAGACTAACACGAATGTAGATGTAGCTCATAGCGTAAATTAACCCACTTTTTGTTTAACTTTACACTCTTTTCTTGCATGTTTGTAGTTTGCATGGTATGACAGTGAGTTAAGACTGTATTTGCATGGTTTGTAAGCGTTCATATTTTACTTCTTTTCATCTTTCACCCCTCTCCTATTTTCTCCGACTATTTTTCTGACTTGTCGGCAGTGGCCGGCGGATGATGATGGTGAGACACTTTTCCTCTTTTTCTGAATGAATGTTAACCCATGAGTGATAGGTGTTGCTCTTACTTAACCCCTTATTCTCTTCTCTTCTCTTAACCCGCTACTCTTTCCTTTCTCTCGGGCTAACCTTAGAGTGGATCTTAGGGTCTTTGTTAGCCTTAGCTTCTGTAGATCTGTAGATGTAGAACTGATGATGCAGTTCAGTTTTGGTGCCCGTACTTGCGTGAGGATATTGATAGGTTAGAAAGGGTTCAGCGTCGTGCCACGAAACTAATTCCGTCATTGCGCAATAAGCCTTATGAAGATAGGATTAAAGAGCTAGACCTTCCTTTATTCACTCGAAACTAGGAGATTAAGGTGGGAGCTTATTGAAGTTTTCAAAATCGTTAATAACATCGATAACGTAAATTTTGACAAATTGTTCACTTTCGATAACACAGCTCAACAAAAAAAAATTTTTGTTTCGTTGCCAAGGAAATTCGTACGAATTTAGGGTATTTTGGGGTTGCTGAATTCCAAAATGAAAGTAGTTTTTCCGATTTGGCTCTAGTTCTTGAGATAATGAATACCCTCAATTAATAGGAAACGTAACCATAACGCGTGCATATGGGAAACTACAGGAACATTCTAGATGGTGAGACGCGAATAAAATGCCATTATGTATTTCATGTGTTTACTTTTGTATGATTTGAGACAATTTCAATGCGATTTGTAAGTAGGCTCCGCCTGAACATTAAATTTTTTGCATTTTTACGTGTTTCAATGGGGTACCAATTATCTCATAAATTAGAGCCAATCTAGCAAAACCGATGTCATATTCGGAATCAGCACCACAAAGTTACCCCAAAATCACTCTAATATGTTTGGCAATAAAATGAGTGTTGACCAGTGTAATAGTAATACTCGCAATAACGGATTTAAGTTGCGTGGCAGACGTTTCATTACTAATATCGCTAAAAACTTCTTTACGTTTAAAGTAATTGATAAATGGAATAATCTTCCAGCGTCAGTCGTTCATTCTACCAGCGTTAATATGTTTAAGAACCGTCTTGACAGACATTTTAAAAATATTAACGTTGTTTAAAATAAAAAAACAAAGTTAGCAACAGGAGCTCTGGTGGTGGTGCTCGAGGATGAGTCTGTTGACGATGAATGCCAGCTTGTGACATGCCAGCCTGTGATGCCAGCAATAAAATTATAAAAAAAAAAAAAAATTAGACTAACATGAACGTAGATGTAGCTCGTAGCGTAAACTAACCCACTTTTTGTTTAACTTTACCTATTTTTTTTTTTCCTCTCTTTACTTTGCATGTCTGTAACACTCTCTTCTTGCATGTTTGTAGTTTGCATGGTATGACTGTGAGTTAAGACTGTGTTGCATGGTTTGTAAGCGTTCTTATTTTACTTCTTTTCATCTTTCACCCCTCGCCTATTCTCTCCGACTATTTTTCTGACTTGTCGGCAGTGGCCGGCCGATGATGATGGTGAGTCTTTTTTTTTTATCTTTTTCTGAATGAATGTTAACCCACGAGTGATAGCTGTTGCTCCTT
The DNA here is from genome assembly GCA_023014485.1 of Bathynomus jamesi. Classification (NCBI taxonomy): domain Eukaryota; kingdom Metazoa; phylum Arthropoda; class Malacostraca; order Isopoda; family Cirolanidae; genus Bathynomus; species Bathynomus jamesi. The sequence goes on along the minus strand of JAJOZX010008358.1, from coordinate 86,172 downwards.
ACTTAACCCCTTATTCTCTTCTCTTCTCTTAAACCCCTACTCTTTCCTTTCTGTCGGGCTAACCTTAGAGTGGATATTAGGGTCTTTGTTAGCCTTAGCTTCTGTAGATCTGTAGAACTGCCCTAATGTTAATTACAAGAATTTTACTGGTAATGAGGAGGGTTTGAGATTGGTTGAGTTTATGGACGATAACGATTTACGACAGATAGTTACCGAACCAACGCGCGGTGACAATATTTTAGATTTGGTGATGACGAACGGCGAGGATATAGTCGAAGTTTTAGAAGTAGGCGAGAGTTTAGGATGTAGTGATCATCAAATTCTTAGGTTTAAGTTATTGATAGAAAACACTCAGGATAGTAATGTAATAGAAGTCCCTGATTTTCGTAGGGCTGATTTTTATAGTTTTGCTGATAGGATGAGAATAGTGGACTGGGATAACTTATTTATGGGCAAGGACACAAATTTGCGTTGGGTGGCGTTTAAAGAAAGTTTTAGGAATATTGAAAGGGAGTTTATTCCTCGTAGGCCCAAGCGCCCTAGAAATCGTGGTAGGCCGAAGTGGTGGATTAGGGAAATAGGAGAGTTTATAAACGAGCGTAATAGAGCGTATAGACTTAGTAAGCGCAATGGCACGGCAGCTAATTTTAATAGATATATCGAGCTTAGACGTCAGGTTAAAAGATCAGTTAGGAATGCGAAGCGTAATTTAGAGATACTTATAGCTGCGGATAGTGAACATAATCCAAAAAAGATTTTTGAATAAGTTAATAATCGTAAGCCGGTAAAAGATAACATAGGCCCTCTAGTGGATGTTAATGGCGCTTTGACTTCTGACGCTCAGGCGATGGCGGGTATTTTCAATAACTTTTTTGCGACAGTTTTTACCGTAGAAGACGTAAATAATGTCCCCGACTTGGACGATATCGTTCCATTTAGTAGCTAGACTATTTTGGATGAAATAACTGTTGACGAGAGTGAGATTGCGCATTATATCGATAGGCTTTTTATCCCAGACATTTGAAAGATTTGAAAGAAGTTATCGTAGGCCCCTTAACGAAGATTTTTAATCAGTCACTCGAAACGGGGATTATTCCTGAAGACTTTAAATTAGCTAACGTCACGCCTATTTTTAAAAAAGGCGACCGCGCAGTAGCTAGCAATTATAGGCCCATTAGCTTAACGTCAATTGTCGGTAAACTTTTGGAATCCGTAGTTAGGGATCGTATTATCGATCACTTAGAAAGTAGAGATTTGATTAATAGTAGTCAGCATGGGTTTCGACGCCATAGGTCTTGTTTACCTAATTTGTTAGAATTTTATAACGAAATAGTGCGCGAATACGATAGGCATAGAGCAGCTGACGTTATTTATTTAGATTTTAAAAAGGCGTTCGATACAGTTCCGCATAGGAGACTAATTCCGAAGGTTAAAACGCACGGTATACGCGGTCAGGTAGCTAACTGGTTAGAAGAATGGCTTCGTGCTAGGAGGCAGAGGGTCGTAATTAATGGTAGTGAATCAGGGTGGTTAGATGTAGGTAGCGGTTCGTTCTCCCTCCTCATCTTGCGCGGAATGTTCTCCTATACAAGCGTCGTTCTTTACGTTAATTATACTGCATGTTCTTTGCAGTTGAAATGTATATATAGGTGCGGCATGCGGGAGGTGCCCCCCCCTCGGAGCATTGGTTTCTGCGCGTATGTAGGAGAATTACGACTTCTGATCGAGTGAGGACCATGGTGTAGTGGTTATCATATCTGACCGGCAATCGGAAGATCCCAGGTTCGATTCCCGGGTGGTTACCTCATTTTTTTCATTTGTTCGTTCTCCCTACTCATCTTGCGCGGAATGTTCTCCTATACAAGCGTCGTTCTTTACGTTAATTATACTGCGTGTTCTTTGCAGTTGAAATGTATATATATATATATATATTATATATATATATATTATAATATATATATATATATACCGTCATAACCTCGATACAGTTCTGTCCGTTGCTCTCTCTTCACACGACGGTCAAGCTAGTGGCCCAACCTCTAGGCCTGGCCTGGTAGCGGAGCTAGTCGCTTTCTTGCGAATTCTATCACACATAGCCAGGCACACCCGGCTCATCTGGTACCGTCCTGAGCCAGGCGTCTAGGCTTCTTTTACACCAGTAATGTTCCTGATCTTCTTCGGAAGCTGGCTAAATAGTCTTAGCTTGTTGGTCAGGGGGCCTATTTTCCTTTAGATTTGAGGGTGCCCCTTGTCTGGCCTCTAGTTAGGGAACACTACACATTCTACCTTTCCTATTTTCCAACCTTCTTTGGGCAGTTACTGGGTTTAGCTTAAGGCAGGTACCAGTTTTTCAATTATTTTACATATGTAAATTATGGTACTGTATATCTCTCTCTTCATTCTTCCAGTGAATATTAATTTAATTTAAGAAGTCTTTCCCAGCAGTTGAGTTCTTTGCAGCCATCAATCTTTGATGTAAAATTTCTTTGAATTTCTTCTAGTTTAATAATTTCCTCCATTTTATATGGGGATGTCAAGACTGAACAGTATTCAAGTTTTGGTATGATCAATGTTTTCAGCAGGGAAGTCATTACTTTCATTTACCTTCTTTTAAAGGTTCTTAGTACCTGTCCCGCAAATCATTTGCTTTGTTTATCGCTATCTGATTTTGTGTCTCAAATTTAGCACCGTCGGTCATTATAACCTAAATCTATTGCTTTTTGGCTTCTCTGAATTTCCTGTCTCTCTGGGGCATAATATGCTTCTGTTTTAGCTCTTCATTTCTTCCATATCTCAAGTGCTGAGGACCTTACTTCTTTTGCAGTACTGATTTTTCTGCTGATTTTTGTATCGTCTGCAAAGGATGTTACTTTAATGTCGTTGGTTACTTCAATGCCTATGTTTGCTAGTATGATAATGAATAGGAATGGGGCCACGACTGTTCCTTGTGGTACTGAGGCGTGTACTTCCGATTTTGATGATGATGTATTTGGATTTTTACGACCTGCTGACGTTCTCTGAGGAAATTGTAAATCTATTTTCCTATTTTGCATGTTATTTGCATATATTTCATTTTATGTGCTAATATACCATGATCACATGTGTCAAACGCTTTAGCAAAATTCGTGTAAATGGTATCGTAGTTTTCACTGATTTCAAGTGCGTCTAGGCTATTGTTACAGTGTTCTATTAGTTGTGATAGGCATGATCTTCCTGATTGGAATCCATGCTGGTTCTCACTGAATCTTTCCAGTGTCTCCAAGAAGTCATAGATTTTATCTCTAACTATTCTTTCAAGTATTTTGGTGAGACAGAACGTCAATGACACTGGTCTGTTGTTCTTTGCTTGATACCTATCCCCTCCTTTATATACAGGGAGAATGTTTGCTCTTTTCAGGATGAGTGGTGTTTACCGTGTCCAGGAATCTTCTCCATAAGGGTATAGCTATTTCATTTTTAGTGTTTAATCAATAAGGCGTTCTATTTTTCAGGATCTGCAGCTGAATGTGATTTTATTTGTCCTGTAGCTCGGTCTATATCTTCTGGGTTAAATTAAAATCTGTTATACACTTTCCTTGTAATTTCTCTTCAAAGAATGCATTTCTCTTTTTGGGGTACTGAAAACTGATTAGTATTTCAGATATTTCTTTTAAATCGTCGGTTAGTTCATTATTTCTTTTCCTTAAGGGCCGGATCATGGTGAACGTTCTCAATTCCTTTTCGCATAGCTATAGAAGTATTTTAGGTTTTTTTAATTACTTCTACCGCATTTTCCTCTTTCCGCTCTGTATGGGCCTTAATTCGGGCTTGTATTTCTCTATTGATCATATCCAGTTTTTCTTCAATTACTTCTTCTATTTTTATCTGTGCAATTAATTAACTTCCCAGCTACTCTCTTTCTTTTTGCCGAATATTGTTCGCTTTTTTCTTCGAAAAAATTCCTCTTTCCTTTTGTCTGTGCTTTCGGAACATATTTTTCTAAATTTTTCAGCGTCCTTTCTTTGGTTGTTTTATTCTCTAAAACTGATTTCCACTCTATTTGGGTCATGGGTGATCTGATTGCTTCCCAATTTATAGTCTTGGAGTTTAGGTTAAAAATCTCAAATTTGCTTCTTTCTTCATTTTGAGTATTTTCTTTTAAGGCTGTCACCATCCTGAATATTAGTTGATATCTCGATTATGTCTTGGTCTGAGATAATAGTTGGCGTTATTTTTATATCATCAATCAAATTTGTGTTGTTCGTGAATACCAAATCCAGGCAGTTATTTTTTCTGGTATCTGTTATCTCTTGTGTTAACATAAATTCGTTTGTTGGAGCAATCAATATACTGTAATATTTTTGCTTGTTGCTGGTCTTCTCTTGTGCTCCCCTTGCCCTGATGTGTGTGTGTATATATATATATATATATATATAATATATATATATACATACGTTTCCTCCCACCTTTTTTTATTTTATAAGTGGAAAATTAAAATCCCCGCAGAGTATTATATTATTATATTGGGAATAGAGAGTTTAGAGACTTTATTAGGTTTCTGTTATCAGCAATAGCATCCGAGAATTTTGCGGCTGGAGTGTTCGGAGGCCTGTAGATGACTATAGGTACCACGTTTAAATTTCTAATTTTAATGCTAAAAGTTCCACGAAGCTGTTGGATTGACTGTACTTATTATAGTCTCTACCATATGACTCTCACGTACATATATGTATAGTACAACCACCTTTACGTTTTGCTTTTGTATCAGCTTGTAGTAAGTTCTAACCATCAATATGTATTTCTTTCTTATCTATGCAGCATTTGGATTTTTTACAGTCTCCTTGGTGGGATTTAAGATGTGTTTCTATGAGGCATGCGATGTCAGCCTTTGTTTTATCCATAAATTCCTTCAGGTATGAAACTTCGTTCAGCGAGTGATTCGGTTTTAGCCGAAAACAGGACAATATTTGTTCTTAGTTTTGCGTTGCCCCTTGTGCATTCCAAATTAATTATCCTTCAGTGTCGCGTGTTTTGTAGCCCTATGGTCCTGTGAGAAAGATCCGTTTCTGCTTACCTGTTCTGGTAGCTTCTTGCCGGGAAGCAGTTCGGCTCCGGGGTTTCCAACTGTGTCGACTGCATGTGCTGTATGAGGTTTAGCAGTCGTATTGTATGTGATACTGAAAACATATGGTTCACGATTTGTATAGCTACATAGGTTTCTTTTCGTTTTTTTTTCTTTATAATAGATTTCAATAATTGCAACTTTGTTTTCAAATGTCATAATTATGTTAAGCGTAGAATTGTTGAATAGGCTTTATACAAAATTTTAATCTATCCGATGGTCAATTCTATTTTAACAAAATTATATGTAATTAAATAAAGAACTTTGTAACAGTACCATTCAAAAATCCCCAGGCAACAGAGGTACATCCATCAGGTCAAAGCTGGGTCGGAGTGGTTCCTTAACTATCTCCTGATAAGAGGATGGGAAGGTTCAGTCAGCTAATCCCTGATAATTAACTTCCAGGTGTATATAAACTCTGTTCTCTGTTTATGCGGTCATTACCAATTGACAAGGGCTAGCGAGGAGCCGAAACTGTATTGGTGTTAAGAAACTAGTTGCGTAGACTAGCCATGAGCGGATCCTTGGGTATATGCTGGTCTGAAACATTATAAAATAACATTATAACAAAAATTTACGTTTTCCTGAAGAGTAAATTGAAGACGTAAATTTTTATTATAATGGCCAAAAGCTCCTCCGTCGAATTTCTTTTAATGTTATAATATTATGTTATAATGTTTCAGACCAGCAAAGACCCTAGGATCCACTCATGGTTAGTGTACACACACACACACACACATATATATATATATATATATATACTGAATATATAAATTCAGTGGCGTGCGGTGCGTACGTCTACAGGGTAAGCAGTATTGCGTGCGAGCACTATATGTCCATCTATATTATAATGAAGCTAAGTGCGATATACTGTATATATATGTAACCAAAAAAAATTCAAAGTAAATCGTTTGCAAGGTGCCAGCCCCCTTCCCCCCTTGGGGTTAATGGGGAAAGGGTTGGGGTAAATGGGGGAGAGGGTGGGGGTAATGGGGGAGAGGTGTGGTAATGGGGGAGGGGGTGGGGTTAATGGGGAAACTCAGAAAAATAGATGCGATATATATATGTAAC